>JAHWFP010206807.1:0-42543 GCA_023313725.1 Lithobius niger | reverse complement strand
TAGTGTCAAAAAGATCTTAGGCAGGGACCAACGCATACACAATGCTATAGTCCAAAAGATCTAAAGCAGGGCACACCGTGTGTGGTGCTGCTTTGTGTTCTTAACAGAGCAAAACAAAACAGGGACTCGATAGTTCTGAGTTGGCCAAGAGCCTAGAGATCTGGGATAAGCAAAAGAGTGAACCCACATGACCCTCAGAACCTGCCATCTCATGAGCGGGGGCTTGTGGAAAGTTATTTTGTCTTTGGCAGGTCTGTAATAGTCTTGTCTTCCGAAGGTTGCCATTTGTAACGGCATGGGGTTCGTGTTGTCACCTTGCCAGTCACGAGCCTTGTATGCAAGATGACGGGAGAAATTTCATTGATATAGCCTCCTAGACATTTTCCATGGGATTGGCAGACTATTTCCCCTCTCCTTTACACGTTCTTTGTTAAGTAGATGACTGGCAATATTGATTTAAGTAGTTCAGTAATTTCTCAGTTGTTAACCAATTCAATGTGACAAGACGTACTTCTAAGTGTTACATAGAATTAAATTTCAGTTTAGATCCATTTTACTTTCAGTTGCTCTTCCCTCTGGTGGAATTCTCGAACTTCCAAAAGCATTATTGGATCCTCGACGTCCATTGATTCCAACACAAGAACATAGGTAAGAAGCAAGCAAACTTTCGCAGGACAGTGAATGACAATATTTATGTATTTATTTATTTTGCTTTGACAGTACACAAGGTACAATAGGGTGAATAAAAGAATAAGAGAAAAACATAAATGTGTGACACATGACTGCAGAAAAGGCGTATTACACTGCATCCTAGAGAACTGCCATAACCTGGATGTGTTCATGGGCAAGCAGCCTCAGGGATTGCATATGCTGGTCCGTACGGATCTCACACCACAGTGTGGCCTGAAGCCAAGCGTCGCAAGCTCAAAAGTCGGCAGTCTGCAGTCTCTACATGAATTGTGATTGTAAGACCACCGTGGCAATACTCCACCCTTTTACAGCGCCATGGTAAAGGCTGGTCAGTTCCCGCAGAATACCCATCCTGTCGGTGGAGCAAGTAGCAATTACGTAGAACACTAATGCCCAAGTTTTTAGCAGTTGAAATGCTTCCATGGCAAAGCTGAACGCATGCAGCACTGAGTTGACAGTCCTGAACGGTTCCAAGCGGACGTTCTCCAGATGATTGTCATCAGCAAAATCATCACGCAAAACAATTTCAAGGTAGTGTACTGATGAGACCCACTTCAATTCAGACCTGACAATCAGCAGAGAGACAACCTGGTTGTCTCCATTAACAAAACTCGTGCCAAAAGACTTCCAGATTGTCAGATCTTTGGCGCGTGGAGGAATGTAATTTTAAGATAAAGGGAGAGCTAAGAATAGAGCGTTAAAAATGGAAAGGTTAAAGTGTGTGCAGGAGTTATGCATCCCATACTGTGCCTAGACCAAACCAATGATATTGCATAGCTCTCCAACTAAAGACGCGGCTCTAACTTTAATTATAAGGTGTAAAGACACATTTAGCTCTTTAGGAAAAGTTGGCAAATCTAAATTTTGGCACACAGGTAAATAGTTGTACGGGGAAGTGCCTTTTTCGAAAATGGGGGTTGTAGCTAGAAGCACGTGGTCCTGTAGTGGCGTGTACATACAAACGTATTGTCGTAACCATTGTGTTTGCATTGTCATCCAGTAGTTGCTTTCTGAGCGAGCCTGATAAAGATAGTCGACCGTGAATCACATCTCCGGTAAAAATAAGTAGTCGAAAATTCGTTTGGTGTTGAACAATATCTTTGACTTTGAAATCATGCATAGTGAGTGAATGAATTTACGATGTCATCCAATAGTAGATTATAACATGCTGAAGTGTTAGAAGACATAGTTGTTGCAAATAGGTGGTTCGCTAAGAGACGGGGGTGCCTTTTAGTGTAAGGGTTTGGTTTGGTTTTTTACAGAGCACAAATCCAAACTGAATTATGTGCCCCACGACGATGAAAGAAACAATTTTGCGGGTGATAAAGAAGAGTAGGAATCAAAATGCAGTCATGAGCACAGGGTCTGATGGCGTAGGAAAGAAAGTATTATTCTTTCTAAAGAAATAGATCTTGGTAAAGTGCTAAGTTATGCTAGTGTGCTAGTCACTGTTTAATTTGCAGGTACATGACTACAAACTACTAATTATAAATATGAAATTAATAGACATAAAATTCCTCCAGAAAAAAAAAATGTTAAGGATGAAGATAAGACGGTGTTACCTTTGGTATGTTCACAGTCCTATGAAAGTTGTGATATCAACCCAAAGCCAAAACTGGTATAAGAGATACTGCCAAGTTTCCAAAAAGGTTCGGCCTTTGAAAGTAGTGATATCATTCAACCAGGAAAAGATGCCAAAGTTAATCCAATTAGCAAAGTTAATCGCACTGAATAATACTTGGACGTTAAATAAAAATTAGAAGATTGCTACTGCGAGTAGCAATATTCTAGTCCTCCTCGTTTGTGTTACGTATGGGATCCCACTCTTACCGAACAGCGCCTTCCATCTACGTCATACTGCACGAATTACGTCAGTAATTCATGTAATTTTATGTAAATTCTTCCCTACCCTACCAAGTTCCGTCCCGACCCATCCTACCTCTCGAAGTCCACTCTTATCTTGCCGCTGGCGCGGACGGGTGTACTGGCGGTCATGGATATAACGATAATTTTTCGTTTGCTAAAATTGGTTTTTGGATATTTGCTTCGATGTGGACCGTGATTATTACTGGCATCGCTTGGATTCTGTGAATGAAGCATTAATTATGTGTGCTGTGTCAGTCAGTGAGTATCGTAAAAGCGAGACAGCCTGCTTTGAGGCTAGTGTCGGAATTTTCAAGATGGCGCCGGCCAGGTCGGTCGGGTGCCACGCTGCGTAAACTGCGGGAAAAACGGCGTTGTCATAGGTTGTGGGGTAAGTAGGCTTACAAATTTTTTTTTTTTTTTTTACTACCGTTTCATAAACGGTCCGTTGTGACGGGAATTGTGTGTAGTTCCTTCTTTTATTGACGGAGCATGCCGCACGTGGTGCGTGTTAGTGTTGTTGACCTCAATTATTGCGAGGTGGTGATGGTGACAATAGGGTGAAACCGGTGGTGATTTGTTTTGATTCCGTGCAAATTTTTGCACGAAGGCCAGGAGAGGTGAACGATAGGCGTTTGGTTGACCAATTGAGTAGGTATTGTATGCCGCAGGGAAGTGCGAGAAAAAATACTGAATTTCAGTACGTACTTTGTACGAGGTGGTCTGTGGTGATTAAGTGGGGAATTGTAGTGTATGGTGTAGCGTGGTGGTCTGTTGCGTGTTTATGGCTGCCGGTGGTTGGGAGGCGGCAGGTTTAGTAGTGCGTGAGGACGCCTGGAGGGCAATTGGGGCGCCGGCCCGGGTGATAAATATGTTATCAGGAGTTTCATTGGGCTTGCGTCGTGTGCCGCCGGTGGGTGAAGTTTGCCTCCCCCCCACCCAAATGGGTCCCTAGATGTGGGGATAATGCCTAAACTAGCAGAGATGGCTCGACAGGGTGTCGTAGAGAGAGTTAAGTGGGGCTCCGTCTGTTTTGTGTCGCCGATTTTCGCAGTGGAAAAACCTGATGGCTCTTGCCGCATTATTTTGAATTTAAAATGTTTGAACGAGTTAGTGCAGGCTGGTGAGAGTACTTTGGACACGTTGCCATAGGTTGTGCACAGTTTGAAGCTTGGATGGTTTATGGCGAAAATTGATCTGTTGCAGGCTTATTATGCTATGTTGATCGCATTTCATGCGCGGCGGTATTTGATGTTTACCTGGCAAGGGGTGCTATACCGGTTTCGTGTGCTGCCTTTTGGTTTGGCCTCGGCTCCGGCCATTTTTAAGACTTTCATCTCGGCGGAGCGCCATTTTCTACGGAGAAAAAGTGTATTGGTATTTACATACCAACACAAACACACAACAACAAACAACAGCACAACAACAACAACAAACATCACATCAATTCAATTGTCAAGGTTGTAAACCATTGTAGCGCGACACATAGCGTCAGTGTCTTATATCTTGAAGCATAGTTGGGCACATTTCTGGTTCTTCGGGAAAATAATAATGCGGTACAAAAGCTTAAGTTGTGTTGAAATCGAGAGTAATGACCTACCTGACAAAAATTCGCCAGCTACGGCACAGCTGAGACGGTTTGCATCCTGGGGCCGGGGTCCCGGAGCGGAATTCTTTGACGCATTTAGTGTGTCGTGGTCACGACTGCACGTTTACGTGTTCCCTTCTTGCCCTTACTGGGACGGTGCGTTCAGAAGATCTTGGCTGATGGGGTTGGTAGTGCAATCCTGATAACGCCGATCTAGCCTACGGAGGCCTGGTTTATCTTACTGCGCGGCATGGGGACCGAGACTGTCGATTTGCCACAGAGAAGCGACTTCCTTGTTGACCCCTACTCCGGTGCACATGAACTCGTCGTCGTTCTCCGCTCGGAGAACTTAAATTCTCCTGCTGGTAAGTACCTTACCCTGGTAGAATTTTCATTTTTCATTTAACTTTCGAATTATTAGTCGATATGGTTAACTTGGCTAATAGGATTAACCTTGGATGCCTTTCCATGGTTGAATGACATCACCACTTTCAAAAGCCGACCTCTTTGGATAAATAATTACTTACAATTATCAGAAACGTAAACCAAAAGTCAGTGTAAAATTCAGATGAGAATTTTGCACATTGGGCAAATTTTCGCTGAGAACTGTCACCTCCTTCAGGCTGTTGCATCAGCTAAATTGACAATTTTTTTGTTTGCTTTCTTCATTCACATTTCGTCGTGCACATTTCCCTGAAATTTACCGTTACTAAAACATCAGACTGCAAAGCATTTTGTTTTTGGGTTATTAACATACACACCTTTAATTTGATAATTAGTTTTATCATGAATTTTTAGCCTGAGCGTTTAGCATGAACTTTTTTGTTCACTGCAGACATCACCATTAAAAACTTTCCTTTGTATAAGATTTGGTGCATGTGCTGCCTGCCACGCCAAATGGCTCTTCATTATTCTAGTTAGAAAAAATGTAATTGGTTATACAGGGTGGCTGAAAAGTCTGGAGAAGCCTACTGTCATTCCAAATCTATTAAGAGAACCAAAAAAATGTGCATACATATACATGGGTTGGGGGACATGTAATGATGCTAATTTAAATGACCTTGGATTGGTCCTTCAAGGTCATCACGATGCTAAAATTTGGACTATACGTCGTAGAATAGTGGTGTAAATTGGAAAGTTGTAGAGAACCGTGAGCCAATGATAAAGCAAAAAAAAAAGATGAAAATCGGACCATTGGGGTAGGAGTTATCCTTCAAACAAGTTAATCATAATAGCTTCACTGCATCTCTTCAGGATGTCTAGCAGAAAAGGCGCCGTACCAAACGAAAACGAAAGTATCGCAGCAATACGGGATACAGAAAGAAGTATTCATGCAAAGGCCATGCAAGGCCATGCTAAGTTAATTGTTTGGTTTACAGGCGCGTGCGGGTGGCTTAAATTAACGCGGGTCAAATTTGTTTATCTCAATCTTGGTCCACCCACTAAAATTCATATTTTCGACAAATTTTGTCCGTTTTTGACATTCCAGTATACCATTTTAACCGGCTCGAAACGAGCTTTCCAATGGTGTGAATTTCAAGCCTCTAGCTCAAACCACTAAGAAGTTATTTGGCAAAAACTAACATATTCTTAATACTAGACAACATAAATAATATATTAGCAGAATATTACACTTTTTTAGGCTTCCTGCATACTCTTTTAGCTTTGAGCTAGGTACATGACAAAGAAATGTGGTCAGTTAAATAAAAAAAAAAAAAAAAATAAAATGCCTGGTTGCCTGGTGATTCAATTTACAACCTTGCTCGTAAACCAAACAATTTTTTTTGCATGGCCTAAGCAGAAATGTTTGGTGCATTTTCCACAAAACTGGAAAGTTGTTTCCTGAAGGACCAATCCAAGGTCATTTAAACTAGCATTATTACATGTCCCCCAATCCATAGTATATGTATGTTCATTTTTGTGGTTCTTCTCGTACTAGATTTGGAATGGCAGTAGGCTTCTCCAGAGTTTTGAGCCACCCTGTATATTCTCCGGTCCAACTAATGCTTCAAAAGTTGCTTAGTTGGATTTTTTTTATAGGACTATGGCATGCAAACATATATTAAACTTTTCAGCACGATAGTATTAATTGTTTGGTAGAAACAAAATTTCTAAAGAATAACACTAAACGCCACCTTAATACCAGGGGGAAAAAATTTTACTTTCAATATACAACCAAGAAATGTGTGCTGCGTAACGTGAACTAGTTTGTATTTTTTTTTTTAGGGAAGAAGGAATCTTCCCCTACATACCAGAATTGCCAGTTCCTCCAGAAAATATTATCAACTACAATAAAAGCATCCACCACGTACGAAGCATTTATACTGCTCCAGCAGGTTTAGAATCCACGTGTCTTGTGCTGGCCTATGGAGTGGGTAAGTAAAGTAGACTACAGTATTATAATGTACTGGGATATTGTGCATAAGTCACAATTTTGAGTTGCGACTGTATAAGAAAATATTCAGTTAAATATTTGTGGTTACTATTATAAATGTAGATCATCTCGTCCGATGCATCTTTTAGTTATCCATTTGCTGAAGATAAACTGTTATATTATCTCCCCAGATCTTTTCTTCACCAGAGTGACTCCATCAAGGACGTTTGATGTCTTAAAAGATGACTTTGATCATTATTTAATCACTGCAGTTCTCCTGGGATTAATCTTGGCATCGTACGGAACTAGAAGACTGGCTGCACGTAAAGCATTGCATCAAGCGTGGAAATAACCAGGAATGTGTGTATTCAACATACTGCTGAATGGTTAATGCTGCAGTGGCAGTTGAGAGAAAGGGTTGAACAAGATATGGTACAATCAGCATAAAATGGGCACACTTTTAATAACCGAGTTCTCAACTCAACTTGTTTGAGGAACAAGACCTTGTAGATTTGCAAATGGTTATTTCATTTCCAAGCCAAGAGAATCTAGCAAAAGGTTTTTAAAACCAGATCCTGACAATGAACTAAAGATGAACTATAATGATTGCCCCTAAAAGTAACTATTAAAAAAACAATTCAGTACCGATATTGGGATTGTATTAGTTTTGTATTGGGGTAAGAGTAATTACCATATTTACGTTTGTGTAATTATGTAAATATGGCCTCGTACAGCAACGCTTGTCATCCATTTATTTATTTATTTCTGTGTGTTAATTGTTTTTATTGCCTAAAGAAACTAACTGAAAACACATTTGATGATATTTACATTATGCATTTATAAATTTTATACAGGTATATTCCAAGGTTGCACTAGATCTTAATTTATTGATATGGACAACAATGCCTTAATTTTTGGAACAAAATCATTTGTGTTGTAGTTTTTTGAAATTTATAGAATAGTAAAAACTGAAGTCTCAATTTGGTGAATTAATGATGATTTTCAAATTTTAACCCCAAGTTATATTTACCTACCCAAGATGGTGCATTCAGTATTTGTCTGCCAGAGTATTCCTTTCCATTTAATGGCAATCGATTATGTATTTTGTAAGTATTTGTTTCTAACAGTACAAAAAATAAAGGACACCTTTGTCGTCGTAAGGAAAAACAGAGTATGTTAGTTTTTAGTAAGGCGTACCAATACAGATCCAAGTCGGTAACTCTGCAGTTATTCAGTGTATCGGGTCGGCATTGGTATTTTTTAGCAATTCTTCACAGATACCACACTTTAACATTGCTGACAGAGAACTCAGAGATCCCTGCTTGCCACGATTTCGAAAGTGAAAGTGCAACACAAAGGCTGATCGTGAACAAAATCGGTATTGGCATCGAGAACATTTTGTTCCCTGCCTTCAGACTGCCAAGATTCCAGAAATGAGAGCGCAACACGAAGTCATGAGTGAAGTCAGTATCGGCATCGATTCCAGTACAACAGATATCGAAGTCGAACAATATCGGATCGTTACAAATGGTATCGATACAGCCTCGGATATTAGTTGTGGGCGCGAGCACATCTATTTCAATTAAAGAAGTATGGTAGTCGGCACACGAAGTCAGCAGTGGCAGTTCCTCTGAGACTGTGTAGGCAAATCGTACCAAAATTTTAAACAAGTCCAGAACTCTTAATCCACATCATAACTGTTAATTAATACTTCTGGAAAATTGGAAATTAGCCAACAGCGAAAATCGTACACTAGAAATTAACGTAGTTCAGTAAGCCACCTTTATGCACTTACGTTTCGTCGGAGTGGCATGACCCGGATTCCCAGTTCGCCCCCAGAACATGTGCATAGCGCCTTAATCGCTATGGCCACATCCTCCACTGGTATAAAGATAACTCACTGAACCCGTTATTAAGGTCACGACCGTGATTAATAGTTCATCATCTTATCTTTTTTAAATTTTTTTTTGTAATTCATCTGTGATTACTTTTCTTGCACTGCTATCACCGCTTCCATGAAAGGTAAAATTGTTTGTAAACTAATGCTAAGCTTCCCTGCCGTGCACACCACTAAGAGGAAGCAGTAGACTGGCAGAGAACTGCTTATACTGCCGTATAGTGTTGGTGGTACCATACAATTTTCAGACGGTGCTGGTACCAAGCTTAGTACCCCGGTACTCGGTTTTTCTTCGGTTCTTATGAGTGAGGCGCTATCTGACGGTGTTGTGGTGCCAACACCCGATTTTTAAATAATAATAAACTTTATTGAAAAATGCAATACGTTGAGTTTTAATGGAAAACAATTGTTGATATTTCCTCCCCGATTTAAGTTTAATGCATGTTTCACGACATATTTGATAAAGAAAAAAAAACCATCTTCTTCAATTTGTAGTTAACATGTAGCCAACTAGAAATGAAAATTTAAAGAAACACTGGTTGTTGCATCAAAGTTATGCAAATTTGGCTCCACTTTTGTGCATTGCTTAGTATTCCAATATTACCATTGTTGGTCTTTAACTGATTGTTGCAATGCTTTGTCAGCCCTACATCACAAGGACTAGATAACAATTGTTATAATTTTAGAGCGTTCTGGTATTTTAACAATGCACAGTATTTGGTACCATGGTACACCATGAGAACCGGTTTACCGCCCAACTCTACTGCTGTAATCACTAAAGACTATGCAAGCAGGACATCTCTCGCACAAGTGATGCAAGGCGATCGCGTTCCAGTTTAGGCTCGATCTCTTTAGCCTAATGTCGAGCAGAAAAACCATCCAGCTTGCTGACTGCCAAGCGCATTACTACAGCATTGTTTCGCAACTAGCCAGCATACACAATAGCTATAATTAGCAGAAAAAAATTATATTTTTTTTTCATTAAGTGCTAGGCCAAATGATTTTCCTGTAACTTAACAGTCGAGACTTTGAACGTTAAATTATTTCGAGTGAAGTATATCATTACTGAAAAAAATATTTAATGTTTTTTTAAGCTGAGTAAACATCCACCACCATCCCTCCCAAATTAAAAAAACAAATCCAACCTTACCCACTTAACATAGGCCGCCATTTCAAGTCAGTGTCATCTATTGGCAGGATAATGGAACAAAATGTTAACAATTTGTAAGACGTGATTTAATTACATAAAAGTGTCTATGCAACAGATCTGGGTTTTGGAGTGTAAATACACCCAATAATTCCCACTTAATAAGAACTTTTTTCAAGATTTTGGTTGGTCAGCTGTTCAGTCAGCACTACATATATACAGCTAAAATGAACTTTGTTATTACGAATGTACGGATATAATGAACAAATATAATTCCAGGTTATTTTTACGAAATTGCTGTTTGTAACGGTTTCTTTTTTCCTTCCCTTGAATTTCATTTTGTTCAACGCAAAACATTGATTGCTAGTCTACTCCATCTTGGGAACTGATAAAGAGTTTTGTACGTTTGTGCAAGCGCGAAGGTCAAGGACGAATGAAAAGAGAATACAGTATACCGGTAGGCTACATTATTTTAAAGCTGCAGGTCAATTCCTCTCGTCGGTTTTGTAATGACTATGGCTGATAAGAACACGTTTAGCAGTCCCTTTAAAGTTCGTATTAAGGAGGTTTCAGTGTACAAATAAATAACAATGCTGACAACGTTGTGAACTGTGGAGGATTGTAGTAAAGTGAAAATTGATAAGATTAGGCCTAGTATTTAATCGAAAAAAACGGTAGTCTGTGGTCATTAAGAGGCCTGACAAAAAGAAACCGTGAAAAATTAGTGTTTAAAATGAGAAAGTAGATTGCCCATACATAAACAGGGATAAACTTTCTCAGAAACACAACAAACTCCAAGTATATACTGTAAAATATTTTTCTCATTGTTTATAGTTCAGTGATTAGTTGGTTATTCCAGTGAGAACCAATGTAGTAGGCTCTTGGTGCAACTTTGAAAATGGAACCCACAATTGGATATTTTTAGGTGCAATGTACAGTGTCAAAATTGAGCTCCTCACGTGAGGATTAATTGTATCACTAATTAAATGTGTGAGAGATAATTTAAACCAAGTACGTTTAATACTGCAGTAAGATATTGTATTGTTATTTATTATACGTCGCGTTATGAAAAATTAAAACTTGGTAGTGCAAAATGCAAGTTACAAACATCCTTGGGTTATGCTTTAAGTGAAAACATCTTGCCACGTTCAATATGGATGAATTCAACTCGTCCAGACTTGTTTCATTGTACGAGAAATAAAACCTTGTCGTAATGTGTACTTTGCACAGATGTATGAATAGTAGGCCTATATGTACATAATATGTATGGACATACAGTGAAACCTCATATAACAATATCCTAGGGTCCTTAGAAATACACTGTTATATCAGGTTTATTGTTATAAAAATCACTTTTGCATGCATTATTGGTGGAAGAGCCTCAAAATTAGCATTGTTATAACAGGTTTATTGTTATAACGAGGTTTAACTGTACTGCTGTGTGTGTGTGTGTATTACTGTGTGCATAATGTAAGTTATGTACATCCGAGCATCCTAATTAAAAAGATTCTATTGGTTCTGGTGCCCAGTTAACCAGCACTACAGTTCCTTCTGGAAAAAACTTGAAATGTTGAAATTGATTGGACTTTCTGTCAATGGAATCAAATCAGTGGGGATGGTTTTCGGTAGCAACACTGAAATGATTGCGGCATTGTAGCAATAGTCTGTCTTAATGGGTTACTACAGTAGCATACTTGGGAGTTGAACTTTTATTCCTGGACTTCAGTGACGATAACCATATCAAGAAGGTGCGGTCGGAACTTAGCCGGTCGGGGATTGCCACCCTCCACACCTTCAGTTTTTCTTCTGAAGTGAAAATACACCTGCTTAAAATCATGGCGATGTCACTGTATGTACTGGCCACAGGCTTGTGAAACGAACGCTGCACTTCCGAAGTTCTGGCACAATCACAAGCTTGCAGAGATGGCGGCATGCTTACCATGGAATTGTTGATGATTGTACACCAAGCACATTATGGAGCACTGTTCAAATCTCGTCCAACTCTCTCATCATTGCATGCAGGGTTGGCATGGATGCTTGGGGTCATGGCCTGAACTGTCATTGCAGGTTAGTTAAGCTTAGGAAAGTAGCGCGAAATTCCAACCCAGCAAACCCTGAAGTCATTAAGGCACCGAGCACTTAACCAGGTGCAGGGTGTGGCAGTGCTACAGGAGACTGTTTTGTTTGCTTCTTGTACATTTGTTGCCAAATTTCCTTTGTTTCCTCATTTTCATGTACCTCGTTGACGTTATACAGAATGCAATAATTTAAATAATAAATTGTCTCCTTTGGGAGTAAGGAAGCTAATGTGAGACTTGAGTCTACGTAAGGATTTGTACAGTTGGTTCCATTTTTTCATGTTTGTTAGTGCCCTAGTGATTTACCGTGATGGTAGAAGCTAGGCAGATTTCTTTTCAAATAGTTTTCATGAGAGAATGTGGGCGTTTCTAACATCAGTGCAATGATTAGTAGTACAAGCATCTACATTTTAGTTGTGGTAGCGTACGACAACCACTGGGCTCATCCACTTAGGAAATAACGTACAGGCGGGGCCACATATGTTGTCGCCACTGGAACGTTACATTGACAGCAATCCATATTGGCAAAAATTATTTTACAGTAGAACCTCGATTATCCGAACCCCAATTATCCAAACTTTCTTTCCAGTAGTACACCCTCAACCATAGTTTACAAACACGAAAACTGAGTAAACAAAAAAATTTTCCTCTTGTTTAGAATGTAAATTGGAGTATCCGAATCTTCGTAAACACTTTTTGGTCCCAATTAGTTCAGGTAATTAAGGTCGTACTGTACATACATTTGTGATAAGGTTTTTCTCGGAAAGGTTGTCTTGGTCCGACATGACAAAGTTTTTTAAGATAAGACTTGCTTAGGGCATAATAGTCATTCAATGCAACATGGTAGTGTACACTGGAAAAGCAGTTCAATTGCAATATTTGCGGTAAGACTTTAATTTCATGCGAAAGTAACTTGGTGCAAATTGCCAGAATAAATACTGGCGAATAAGCGTTAAAAGGCTTTGTTTGCGGTAAGATTTCTTAGACCGTAATAACTTAATCATCGTGGTTGTATACAAGTAAAACAAAAAACTGTTTACATGCAAAATTTATGGTATGACTTTCTTGTGACATACGGCGCAAAACATTCTTAACAAGGCAACATAGAGCCGAAAAACCCTTCGACGGTTCATAAAAAAAAAAAATCAAAGCCACTGAGTCTAGCAGTGTTAGTCGTAAACTAAGAAAATGTACACAGCGTTACGATCGAAGATATTTGAACAGTACAATATCTTGCAAATTTTTAGTAGTCAATTGCACCAGAGATGTTAAACCTAGCTTACTGTCTACATCAGGCACACACACAAGTTAACACAAAAACTTCGTCCAGCAGAAGACAGTGTCATTTAAACTCTCCGGAATTTCAAATGACGTCGTCTGCTGGAAGCTTTTGTGCTGACTTGTGAATGTGCCTGATGAAGGTAGTCATCTGGGTTTAACATCTCCGGTGCAATTGACTATCGAAAATGTGTAAGGTGTTGCACTGTTCGAATATCTGTGAAATTGTGCATTTTCTTAGTTTACGAAGTCTTCCAACATTTAAAGGGCAATTACGTCCATTTTGATATGCATGCTTTACTTTTGGATCACTTACACAATAACTAAACACAAGAACTGCGGTAAGAATAAGTTACGTATGTCCGATACAACAATTTAAATATTGCATCACCAAAACACGATACGGAGACTGCCATTGTTTTGCTGGAACGCGCAGAAATTAATGCCGACAGATATCACTTTTCGATTTCTACTCGCAGCCGATTGAGATAGCTCTATAGGCGGTGAGAACTCAAGCGTTTGACGGCCTTAGCCTGGCCACTACAACTGTCGGCCAGCTAAGGCCGTCAGACGCTCGAGCTCTCACAGCCAATAGAGCTATCTCAATTGGCTGCGAGTCGAAATCGAAGAGTGACATCAGTCGGCATTAATTTCTGCGGGTTCCAGCAAAACAATCGCAGTCTCCATGTCGTGTTTTGGTGATGCAATAATTAAATTGTTGTATCGGACGTACGTAACGTATTCTTACCGCAATTCTTGTTTAGTTATTGTGTAAATGATCCAAAAGTAAAGCATGCATGTCAAATGGATGTAATTCCTTTAAGGTAAACTTCACGACAATTTTAGAAATGTTTAGTAAGAGCTTAAAGTGGCACTATCACCGATTGAAATGCGAATGAAAATACTCTGGTGCCATCTAGCGGCAGTGATATTGTTAACCTTTATAGTTACTCGCAAGTGCACGAGGGCGAACCAAATTTTCACTCAATAATTAAGGATGTCGTGGCTTGTTTCGATAAAAGAAATGCTGTTATGCATTCCTTCGCGTGGTGCAAGCAAGAGCTGGATAGTACTACATGCGGTAGTAGCGCTAGATGTTGTCACATTACAATCGGTGATAGTGCCACTTTAAAACAGGTGAATTTAGGTACAATATTCTGAAATAACATGGCTTTTTTTTTGGTGGATCTGGAAGTACTATACTTAATTCCTTTTTTGTGCTGTGAAAACCTAATATATCTACAACATTCTGTTTCACTTCACGAACGTAATTTTAGCACCTAGTGCTCAGATGAATTTTAGGCTAATCATTTCATATGTATGAACTTTTAATAACACAAGGGCACCCATTACGCATACGCAGGGGTATCTTTGGTTTCCGGAGGGGTCAGGTGGGTGCCTTAACCTGCTCGCTGCAGGCCACAAGCGTCACCATGGGAGCTCAGTCCAGCCAACAGAAATCTATTGCAAGTAATTCTAGTTCTTTTATAGACGTCAGTGGTTTACCAAGTGATACGCATGCATGCAAGCTCTGGAATTTAAAATTTACGAAATAAATAAGCCTATTTGGCCCCAAAATTAACATTGGCATTTGGTTTAAAGCTGTAAGCTGCTAACATTGGCATTTGGTTTAAAGCTGTAAGTTGCTTAGTCAACGGACTGGAGAGAGACCCTCCCCTGTAGCTAGGTGCAGAGGTTGAAAAAATGGTATTAAAACAGAGTTTTTGTCCGTGCTTACCTAGACAACTAAACATTTCAGTTACCGCTTGTCCCTGTGCACAAGTTCTTAAAAACATAACACAGTTGCGTACTACACGGCTATATTTAACGAAAGTTTGTACACAATTTCAGATTTTAGACCATACGCATTTTTCGAAAGTTCATACCTTGCTGGTAGGTAGTTGCAAAATTGCAACAAACTATTATCTCTTGATGGTGTTAGATTTTACCAGTTTGTCTTCGTCAGGCTGTTGTTTTGCCTACGTTGCTGTTTAGATTTTGCAGTCAATCAGAGTAGAGTTGTGTTCAATGCTCTAGCTTCTCCCAACTGATCTTTAAAAGGCCAGCTGGAAGTTTGGTTGTCCTTCTAGTTAATGATGGAGGTTGGATATTCGTGACGGGGATGTGGAAATTTTTAGATACCCTCATGAATATCCAACCACCGGCCTAGCCAATATACTTTATAGTGCACCCATTCCTAACTGAAAAGCTCCGCAGCAAGTAGAATGCCAACCAAACTCCCAGTTTTCCTATTAAAGATTAGTAGGGAGTGTCAGAACACTGCCAAGTCTAAACAGCAACGTAGGCAAAACAAAACAAAAGCCTGACGAAGACAGAATTTATATTTTAGTGCAAAACTTACTACTACGATCATGAGTGTATACTGTATAAATTGGGATGAGTTGCGGTCTCTCGAAAGGGGCCAGATCAGTAGTGTATTCACATCATACTGGATGGCGCCACAATCATTTTTGTACGCAAAGTAAATAAGTAATTGAGGCCATACAATAATGACGTCCAACGTCGTAACCTTGCAATCGCCCCACAAATTTTCGTCTTAGATATCAAACCTCTTTGTTACTGATGAAGAGGGTAATGATTTGGGAATATCTGGCGATTTTTGCCCGTCGTTTTGATTAGTTATCCTAATGTATGAGTGCCTTCACAAATGAACTAATTAACACCTGCAAGGTATGAACCTTTTAAAAAGCCGTACCGTACAATGAAAAATCCGATTAGTGAATTTCAAAGTAGATCACCCTAAGACATTTTCAAGACAATTTTATTTCAAATGATGTATTTACAAAATGAAGTTGGTCTCTCTTTTGTTCATTACATATATACAGGAGGCAATAAACCTTAACATGGTTTGTAATGTTTTCTTTGGCCGCAAAATTATAAGATGTCGGAGTTAATTGAGGAAGTGTCATCAATATGAATGGACACAATGTGATGCCCAGGCACCATAGCAAGGCCCAAGACCCGAGGTTCCTCTTCTGCTCCATCATCTGGAAATAAAGCGCAAGATGATATGGCAGGGCTCGAATTGTCTTAGAAAAATTGCATAGCAGAAATGCGATACAAAATGCAAATTTGCATAGCAGTCACGAAAAAATGATAGCAACTTTTAATGAATACTTTATTTAGTAGAAAAGAATACAAAAAGTTTACTTTATTTGATAGCCATTTTGGTTTCACTTTTAATTTGCTACACGCACAAATGCTTGGTCAAGATTATGGCATTCGATGCATGTTAAGACTATTCCGACCCACGTTTGAAACGAAAGCGCCACCACTAAATACCGTAGGTGATGGTAGGACCAATGATTTCCCAGAATCCATGTGCAACGCTTGGCCTGCCTATAAAGTATGACGGATTAGCATCTCCGTGTCAGCCAACACAATCATGACTACGCTATTATGTTGTCTCTTTTAATACAGTTGCGTCGCTAAACTGCGATACATTATTCAATTTTGCATCGCTAAAGTTTAAATTTGTGGTGCAAATTGCGATACGATACCGCTCATTTCGAGCCCTGTATGGTGTCATTATGCTTTATGCCAATTTTAAATGTGATGTTAGGCCATGCAAAGTTAATTGTTTGATTTACAGGCGGGTGCATTAAATTATCGCAGGTCAAATTTTTTTTTAATCTGAATCTTGGTATACCAGCTAAAAATTCATATTTCTGCCAAGTTTTGTTCCGGCTCAAACCGAGCTTTTCAATGGTGCCAATTTCAAACACCTAGCTTAAACTAGTAAGAAGTTATGTGAGAAAAACAAAACAAAAAAATACTGAACACTAGGTGACACACACAGGTATCTTATTAGCATGTCGAAGAAGTGTGGTGGTCAGTTAAACAAATTAAAAAATAAAATGCCTGGTGCTTCAATTTGCAACCTCGTCCGTAAACGAAATATTTTTTTTTGCGTGGCCTTACTGCAGCTAGGTCTATAAGGGAACCAAACAGCCCCACCATCTTTGCCCTGACGCTTCGGACTAGTACCAAATTTTCTGATTAACACACATAGCCACCTTCAACAGTTAATCCTTTGGCAACCTTATTTACACCGCTCTACAATAGTCTGGTGTATTCTTTTATAGCCTTGTTAAGCTGGCTTATTAGGGAAAGTTCTTTACAGATTCCACGTTCGAATTTTTTGATGAACTGTACAGCCACAAAGTAGAACATTTCAGTAATTGAGGTTTTGCATTCCTAGGAAAATTTTGATATGTGCTTGAGTGGGAGAAAAGATTAAAACTGTTGTTGGTAACAACTGACTTAGCTTTGTGACATGATGTCGCAGAAGGTACGGAAACAAACCTATCATCATGATTTATAGTTCACTGAAAAACTAGCACCATGATCATTGGGACGAGTTACGTCCTCTCATAATTTGCGGCCAGATCAGTAGTATATTCAAATCTTAGTGAATGATGCCACTATCATTTTTGCATGCAAAGTAAGTAATTGAGGCTATAGGCCAATAAGGTTGCACAAATTTTGCCATTTTTTGGCCCCCTTCCCCAGTCACTTTGTCATAACCTTGGATCTTGGCTACACCAGTATGAGGTTTCCCTTTTCCAGTGCCCTCCTTCACAACCGGAATGTTCTGTTTCCAAAAAAAATAGAACACGAACAAAAGCACTTACCATCTGGTTTCAAGTATTCACTACATGACCCCAAAATTACATTGCGGTCACGATCTGTACACAAAAATATGCCAAGCAGTGTCCGGCCATCTGTCATTTCAATTTTCATATTTTTGTTCAACCAGCTTTCAAGTTTTTTGCGGCCTGGAGTTTTCTCAACTTGAAGCTGAAAGGACAAGAAAGTATAATTAGAACTAAGAAGTCCAAATAATAAATTCTACATACACAATGCACGAGTCCTTACAGAAATAATGCTTAATTACAAAGAGAACACGTAAAATCTCCTAGACTAAGGCAAAGTAGACACAGACAAGAGTGGCAACACTTGGTTTTTTTTTTTTTAGCGAAATGCATCACTTGTCATTGACGACAATTTGTCAAGAGCCAGGGTAATACGGAGATACTAACAAAATCCAACTTTGTCCCTCTACAACAACCTGCAACAGCAGTTTGTCTTCTGGTGTAATTTACCCTTGCTTTCCACGAAAGGATACCGCTAATATACACTTCTTTAATTACCCTTGGTTCTCCATTGCAATTTGGGCAGGGTCCTGCGTTTGCTTGCTCGTTGATATCAATAATTTCAGTAATTGTATCACCTCGGTCCAAAACTCCAACATCAGACATAGCGTTTATCTTCCTTTTCGTTGTTTTGCTGGCACCTGGCACTTTATCAAACAAGGTCATCGGCGCCAGGCAAGTGCACTACGCTGCGCCTAGAATCCGCAGTGGCATTGTTACTCGATGGAAATTTGAGCGACCAGCACGCGTCCATTACCTAGACAAGAACACGTGGTTGGTAAATTGGCGAATGCATTGGTTGGCAGTGTCATAATAACCTGGTTCGATCTTATGCTGCCTTTAACTGCATGGAAACGCAGAACAAAACGGCGGGAATTACTTTCATGAGAAAATTAATTGTCCTGACTTCGTTTTATTTAGAATTTATTGGGTTGGGAAGGAGAATTTGTAACTGAGACCCTTTCTGAAACATCTTAGATTCATTCTTATTAGTTCCGTGTAGGTTTATATAAAGCGCCATGAGTTTTTTGGTAAACGGAAAAAAAATCCAACGAAAAAAATTCACGGGAAAAATATCCAGGAAAAAAGATCCAGAGAAAAAATCCAGAGGAAATAAACTCCAAAGAAAAAAAAAACCAAAGGAAAAAAAATCCACGGAATAAAAATCCAAAACCATGTTTTTATGTCTTTTTTTTTTTTTTTTGTACCTTAGTATTTTCACATCTATCTTTTGGACGGTTCAGTTTTGATTCGTCTCTTCATTGCAAGAAAATTGTGACACTGGCTTTCCGTCGGCTCGCAATAATTGTAAATAGTTGTTTTACCTCTGTAATTTGTCCACTAAGGTCTGGGCTTTCAAAGTAGTTGTGCTACCACCACTCAAATATGTAACTCCAGTATAGTTCCCTTTCCTATTAAAACACATCGACCTGGTCGAATCGATCCAGCGTCGTTTTACCAAGGGGCTGCCTGTTCTGCGTGACTATTCACCCGAAGCACACAATTAACGAGAAAGAAATTGTGGCGCCCCCCCCCCCTCCGATTGTTTTAAAGTGCAAAAAGCAAAATTAAAAAACGTGTAGAAGTTAAAAATAACACTCGTTAAAAATAGCATGACCGAATGAATGGAAATAGGACGGCAGGGTAGGGTTACGGCTGCCTTACCTCCAAAGTTAGACCTGGCAGGGACACAAAGGTCCCTGATAGCAAGACGTGTAGGAAGGGGAGGGAAGATGGCTGATGGTCACTGCATTAAAATGGAAAGGGGTATCCCACTAACACCAAACCTGGTTCAAAGTTCGTTTGTTAAATTTATTCGCCAATTCCTCACCGTAATCGGATGATGCGCAACTGCTCGCAAAACTCATTTAATTCTCGACTGCCCTCGGCGTATTACTCACACAGGGAGTTAAGCATTCTTTGGATTTCCTTATAAATGCTTAGTTTTCTCTTGCTGGTTAGCTCAAAATACGGGGGGAAAAAGAAAAAAAAAACATCGCATTGGATTTTTTTCCGTGGAGTTTTTTCTTTGGATTTTTTTCCTAGATTCGAGTTTTATGTGGCAATTTCTACTCAGTTTTCAACCTCAAATTAAACTAAACTAAACGAAACTAGCTTGTATTTAATAATTATTTAGTTTAGCTTAGATTTGGACTGATAAATGAGGAAAAATTACCAGATAGAACGCGTGGTTCCCTCTGAAAATTCGGACGGAACTAATAGCAATACCTTCCTAAACGACCAAACAGAGCGTACCATACGCACCACTGTTGGTGACAGTTTGGCTCATTCCCTGCTAATGTCCGTGTTGATGCGGCTTGATTGACGTCAACATAGTTAGCGATGAATCTGTTTCGTAAAAACTGTTACGTCGCGCATGCTCAAACCTCCACCACAGCAAACCACCTTCCTGAGATGGTTCACAATTTGGCATTGCTGTCGCCTGGTCACATCAGGAGGGGCTCGTTTTATTGGCTCCTGGTCACATCTATTAGCCAATCCTGGTCACATCCATTAGCCAGGTAAGGTCGCGGTGAAGGCATGACGTATCGAATAATCTGCTGAGCTTGTTGAGCTATATTGTAGTTTAGGAAGGTACTGAATGGCTGACGCAACATCACTGCGCACGCGCGACGTCAAGTTTGGAGCCAAACTGTCTGTAACATTGGTGCGTTCTGTTCGTTCTGTTCGGTGCTTTAGGAAGGTACTGAAAGATTGAATGTAACACGTTTCAATCGGAACTTTTTAGAGTTAGTGTTATGGTCCTCAGTGGGCCTTCCCATTGCTTATGTGCTTGCTATTCTGTTTCCACTGTTGATTCCTTCCAGTTGATGAAGAAGTGTAAGCGAAGGCTGTGTAACGATGGTCGCAAAGTAATAAATCGTTTTTTGTTTGCCGTGAGAGACCGGAATGCAGTTCTTGCGTTGGAACTACGTCTCATTACAAATTCTCCAACGAGTCACGTTAGATTTAGAACGTTACCAAATTTTAAATGAAGAAAATTAAACACAGAATATAAAGGGGAAAAAATTCCTTTATCCTCCAGCTTGGTTCCCCCATTGACCCTGTATGTTTTTCTCTTTGTATCTCACTTTTAGGACTGCAGGTCCCGTTTGCCCCCCCCCCCCCCCATCTGTGGCGGTCCGTGTGTATAGGTCCCAGTAGGTTTCCATGTCTTCGACGCTAACGATTCGCTTGTCCTTCGCGTTGTCCGTGGCCACTACCTTGTGCGCTCTTCTTCTCCTACATTCCGTAGAGGGCCACATAGAGCGAAGCCATTTTCTTTGTTACACTTTTCCCCCGCGTCTGTGATTTATCAATTTCACCAGTTCCTTTGGTTTGAAGGTTTTGCCTCTGCTCTTGTCATAGTTGATTTTGGACGTCCTAACGGCTTCGGCAAGATGCGTCACTGCAAAGTCTACAGCCTTCTCCAAGGTTTCCCTGTGCTTGTTTGCATAGTCTTGCAGTGTCAAGCCTGATTTGGTGTCTGCCAAGTTCAGCATGGTGTTTTTGGTATCTCTGCCGTGCATCAGGAACTGAGGCATTTCTCCCGTGTTAATGTGTGCTGCGGTCTACGTGGCTCGTAGTAGTGCTGGTAGAATGCCCTTTAAAGTAGCACTATCACCGATTGAGATGCGAACGAAAATACTGTGGTGCCATTTAGCGACATTGATATTGTTAACCTTTATAGCTTGCTCGCAGGTGCACATGGATGAACCAAATTTTCACTCAATAATTAAGGATGTCGTGGCTTGTTTGTTTCGTTAAAAGAAATGCCGTTATGCATCCCTTCGCTTGGTGCAAGCAAACGCTGGATGGTACTACACAGCGCTAGATGTTGTTAGAATTTGTCTGCTTTCAATCGGTGATAATGCCACTTTAAAGTCCTATTCACCTGTTCTGTGAAGTATGACTGCACATGGTAGGCTGTCATGTGACGGTGCTAGATGGCAGACATGAAAAGGAGTTCTTCAAAGATCTTTGCTACGAATGCCAATCCATTGTCTAACACCAGGATGTTTGTTGGTCCATGAACGTTGTAAATCTCCGCCAGGAGTCTCCTTGCTTTGCCTTTGTACAGTATTGTTGATGGGAATCAGGCAAATAGTACTTAGAGACGCAGTCCACCATGCTTACACATATTTGTGGCGATGCATTGTTTCAGGCAGAAGCCCCATGAAGTCTACGCAAGCATGTGGAGTGTGTGAATTGCAATGACCGGCTACATGTTCCTTGCCTTGCGGGTTTGGGTTTGAGCATGCTTGGTTAACTGGCAGTTAGGAAAGGATCAGACATAGCAATTGCAATCCGTGATTATCCCTGGCCGGTGAGTGATGGCTTTCAAGCGCTATATGGTTTGGTGATCCCCACATGGCTTGCCTATTGGTGGTTGTCGCAGTTGTGTAGGTGCATGCGGCGTAGTGATTTGGGGACGTACAACCTCCGTGAGTTTTTCAGATCACCTCGGTACAGTGCCGGTGGGCCTTTGTAGAAGATGACGCCGTCCCAGTGTAGTCCCTGAGGATTTTCGTGACTTGGTTGTAGATGACTTTGTCCCCCAGGTATTGCTGGTCTCAGCTTCTGGTGGTTTATCTTCCAGGAAAACGGTGAGTCCTATTTTGTAATGTCATACAAGGTCGGACATTTTCAGCAAAGTCCCTCACAAATTTCCTGTAAAAGTTGCATAGCCCCCAGTACATTGTTAGGGTCGGATAGTTCTGGACGGCTGCTACTTAGTCCCTGGCTAGTTGGATTCCATCAGCGGTGACGAGGGGTCCCAGTGGCGGATGTAGACTCGAGGGTATGGTGGGTTTATCACATTATCAGAGGCGTGCCAAGCCAGCCAACAGTAGAGCCTTGGAGGCACCAGAATGTCCCAAATTGGAGTGTGGGGGGGGGGGGTTGCAGCTGTACCCCAACTTACCACTGGATCCGGCACTGAGCAGTTCAAATGTCTTGATTTCTGGGACCGTGAAGTGTCACTTTTTCCTCATCAACGTAAACCCTGCTTTCTTGGGCCACTCAAATACTTCTCATAGTGCCCAACAGTATTTTTCCAAGTCTTAGTCGCAATGATTATATCATCGATGTATAAGACACAGACTGCACCAAAGAGGTACTCTAAGATCTGAGTATAGCACTCTGGAATGCCTGGTTGGCCGTACTGAGCCCAAAGGGCAAGCCTTTCCACTTATACGCGCCTTTATGGGATGTAATGGTAGTATAGTTTTGGCTGGTTTCGTCAAAGAGTATCTGGTGAAACCCTTGTTCCCCGTCGAGGAGCAAGATGTAGCGAGCGGCTGTCAGAAACTGGATTCACTGTAATACTCTTATTCAGCTCACGGTAGTAAAGCACTGGCCAGAATCTGCCCCTATTCTTTAAGCATTCAGGAAAAACGGGGAGCCGCACTTACTGGTGGTGTTCTCAATCCTTCCACTCGCTTCAAGTTCATCTATCGTCTTCTTCCTGAGTTCTTTCTTGAGATCTGGCGGTGCTCTGGGTGCTCTCTGGGCAACTGGGCTGACGTATTCCAGAAGTATTACGTCCCTGTGTCTTGACTGTGCTTCATTTAGGGCATTTCAGATTGTAAGACTCCCTTCCTCTTGCACTTTCACGAGTTTGGTGGCCTGGAATAGATAACTACCTAGAGATATTGGATACATTATATAAGCCCTGTCAAGTGAATAGAGATGGCGAAGTTAGCGGCAGAAAACACTTATGGGAGCGACCGCGTAACTGTATGGAGTCGAAATCCTGTTGATTTTGCGGAGAAGTTTGATGGGGAAATGGTCTTGGAAATCTTAGACGCACGTAAGTTTCCATTTGTTTACATTATGACGTATACAAATAGCACTAGAATTATTCGTAAATTTAGAGAATTATTGCAATGATTGTTTGGAGTAGCATCTTGCTATGTGCAAGATGCTCAGGTGGTAGGTCCAGCGTAGGGTTGGCTGATAATACAGACGGCAATACGTGTCCTAATTGGTTGCGACTAAGTACATATGAGACAAATTACGGGTCACAGGCGACAGTGTATATAGTGATCATTAGCAATAACATGTAGTGACGATTTGTAACGTCAATTTAAGGCTAATAAGACCTGCCTCTAATTTTTTTTCTAGTGCATTAGATGAAAACGTCTTACAATTTTGTTTTTAGATACATTATGTTTTAATTAGGAATGGGCTCGATAGGCGAGTGCCAAACTGTGAGCATGGTGCGAGTGTCAGCATCATTTTTCCGGTGTTGTTGATCGCCCTCTGCCTCCTATTTTGTGTCATTGTCTATTCTAATGCCAGTAATAGAAGGGGGCACCTGTATGCCGGAAGCAAGGAAAGTGCATGAGAACATTGGGTGTCACTATGCCGTCGAGTCGGAAAACAGGAGGTTTGCATATGCAAAGTGCGATCCTGCAGGATGCACCAGGAGTGTTTAAGGACTAGGTCTGCCTGGTTCAAAATGGATAACACCAGGTAAAGTGAGGTAAAGTGATGTTCTCAGTGAATGTGGACCAGCCACAGTGGGCACGAGAGTAGTGAAGGCATGTGACGTTCCATTAGAAGTAGTTTCTCTGTGCTGCATCAGACTGTCACTAAAGGTTTACCTCCTAGGGGGTACTATCGGCCCACTAGGTTTTGCAATGTGTATGTCTGTTTTCAGCTTAGTCGTGAGGATTAATTTGGGACCCCACTGTTCTTTTAAGATAAAAAAAAAACTAGAAGAGATGAAAAATATAAAGAAATTGGAGCAATGTGTAAATGTTTTTTCTTTTTCCTTTTGTGCTTTCCCTTCTTTCTGACTGTTTATCATCTTTTTGGGCGTCGTACGACAACGGCTTTTGTACTGTTCTACCTCTATCGGGGAGTCTCTCACCCTATCTACTACGTATCCTCCAACGCTCTTTAATTGTCGTCTTATTTTTGCTGAGTCTTATGGCAAATCTGTACCCCGTTTTCCCTTTGGAATGGTGTAGTAGTGATGTGATGATGCTGCCCCATCATCATCAGTCATTGTGTCGTAATCAGCACACTGAGCCATGGTAACAAGATAATGAAGTTTTACTATGGTATTGTTACCGTCCTTACTCAGCACACACACAAACATGTTCAGGCCACCTACGCTCTCTGTCTACAAGATTGTGTCCCTGCCTGACCCCTCTTCCGGTGTACCTTGTCGTTACCCTCCCCAAGCTCACAGTGTTCTAGACCCAGGAAGGACTGGTCGTGTCTCCTCTCCTCATAATACTGCCTCCCTATAAAGGCCAGTCCCTACCTGCTGTTTCTCCCGAAAGGTCGAACCTATTTCCTACATATCAACATGCTTATTACATGTAGTACTGAAATCCTAATGCTAAAACATATTCATGCAAAATGCTACCTGACTAACACGTATTTACCAAACCACTTGTGGACTATCTATTTCCCGTCTGTATGTGCGAAACTAGACACACGCTAGTGTGTCGCGCCAAGTTAGGCAACAATCATCACAACAAACATCACATCAGTTCAATTGTCGAGGTTGTAAATCATCGCAGCGCGGCGCCATAGCGTCAGTGTCTTATATCTTGAAGCATAGTTGGGCACATTTTAGGTACTTGGGTAAAAATAATAATGCGGTACAAAAGCTTAAATTGTGTTGAAATCGAGAGCAATGACCCACCTGACAAAAATTAACTCGTGTAGGAATGCCAGCTAAGCTGCTTTCCATGCAAAATCTGACCCTCAATAATGTTGTAAATGTGTTAGCTAGCTACTACCTAGCTAGCTAATTCGCTCATCCCCCATGTTAAATCCCAAAGGGTGATTATTCATTGATACCGAGATAACAGGGAGGCTTCCAGCTATGAAATTGGACGAATGTGTGCAGTACAATACGAACTGCATACTGCATGGTTTGGAGCCTAGGGGCGTAACAGGGATGACGTGGGAGGGCGCGTAAGTACGTAAATATTGTTTTAACCATTGTTAGTATTGTCGGCATCGTCTCTCATTGGACGGCCAAAGTTCGGACAATGAGAACGTGGATACTGACGTATGTGCCTAGACACACACTAGTACATCACGATAAATCTAAACAACGTTGCAAAGAAATTGTATTCACGTCGATTCACGAAAAATAAACCAACTGTAAAAACAAAGCAAAATAAACAAAGCCAAAAACTGGTAAAGAGGCCACTAAGTTGAGAGTGGTTCGACCCTTCAAAGGAGTGATATCCACACACCAAAACTAACTAAATATTGTAATACAAATTACAACAAAATTAAAACCAAACCAAAAACCCATAAAGACGTGACTAAGTTGAGAATGGTTCGGCCTATAGGCAAAAGGTAGTAGCAAATTGTTGAAAACCTATTTCTTGTTGACGTGGCACTTTTTAGTACACATCTGGACAGTAGTGTAGTTGAGCCAATACACAATTTTTTAAAAAAGGAGTGATATCATATCAAAAACCAAAACTGGTAAAAGGGGCCGCCAAGTTCCGAATGGTTCGGCCCTTCAAAGGAGTGATATCAACACACCAAAACATTCGCCAACTTAATCGCACCGAATAATACTTTGGACGTTAAAGAAAACTTGAACATTGCTACCGAAAGTAGCAATGTTCTAGTTTTTATTTAACCTTCTAACTATTAAGCGGTGCGATTAACTTGGCGAATGTTTTGGTGTGTTGATATCACTCCTTTGAAGGGCCGAACCATTCGGAACTTGGAGGCCCCTTTTACCAGTTTTGGTTTTTGATATGATAACTATATCTCGGACTAAACTATAACGGATATGACAAAATACAAAACCCGTCAACTGCTGGAATATTGAAATATGAAACCAACGCAAACCCTAAATAGCTAAATATCAAACTCCCTGGAACTGCAGAGTGTTTCTAACCCCTGCTGTCTCCATCCTCTGATTGCAATACTCCCAAAAAGAAGAAAACATTAATAATTCAGTCAAAATTGGTCAACATCATGATGCGTCTTGTTTATCCCCTACCTGCGCTAAGATTCATATCAACGCTTCACATCTGACTGTTCGTGTACTACTTTAATGGGGGTAATAGATCTAAAGGTGATCAGTTCCATATTAAGCCCACATTATGAAAACAGTCGTGCCACACTTACAACCGGACCATTTGCCCGAGGCTTCTAAATCCCCTCCCAGCAACGGTTTCAAGTGCCTGCGCAATTTAATTAGGGAAAACTGGGTAGGTGTGCTAGCTCACAACCTCCCAAGCATGCGCACTCGTATCGCTTTTAATGACCAAAACGTCTGGTCGAGAACCAACGGTGCACCCTGCTGATAACTCCATTCTGCTAATCTTACTCAATGCCACTCTCTCCCAGACAGCCCTTCCCAACTCCAGGATCCTCCTTTTTCACATCACGGCCTCTTAAATTATGCGGTTGCCCTCTCTTCGGTAGCGCAGAAAATAGCACCATCAAAACAACATGACACAAACAAAAAATGATACACATGTGCCGGCAAGAGGATTATGGCCAAGACAACCTAATTCCCCCCCCCTCCCATTTTATGATGTACTCATAAGGAGGCTGACATTACATAATTACAACCACTAGTGAATAAAAGCAATGCACACCAGAAAAAATAAATGTAACTGCATAGCATGTCCGTATTTCGAGTCCCCTGTTTCGGGTTCCCTGTTGCTGTTAACAAAAACAACCACAAAAAAACTTGAAAATGTCTTCATGCCGCTGTTCTTTTTGCCACAATCAGAAATAAAGTTTTATGCATAGAGCAGAAATCCAATTGGGGGAAAAGATGACAGCAGCTGTCTGTTCGTTTTCCGCCTAGAGTCCCTGGCCGCACATCTTGCTTCTCACATACTTTACGCCATCTGTCACTGATCATCTCTATCTTCTTTAGTCCATGTGCTTTCCGTCTGAAATCCTCGTGGTCTGTCCGTGTGTGCCCTGACTTGATGTGTTACGTGTACACCTTCATGAATTCATCTAGAGAACCCCATCTCGGTGATACAAACATTTCTGCCTCTTGGAGAAATGTAGCATGGTTTGAGGTAAAGGAGAGGGAAAAAAAAAAGAATTTCCGGTGCAAGCAGTTGTGTTGGCGGTTCAGCATTCTTTCTGCAGCAACTCACTGTGAGCTATCCTTGTCGTGCTATCAGTCCGATAATGTTGTGTACCAGTGAAAAGCGGTAGTTGTTGTTTGTATCATTGGCACTGCTTCAAGACCCTCACCCTGTCAATCCCTCTTCTCCCAGCATGGGCCTTCCTTGCTGGTTCACCTAGCTCTAGCGGCGCCTGGCTCTTTTCTGGTCTTTTCCTTTTCTCGCTTTCAGAATCATAATGGTGAACATATCCACAGTGGTGATTCCCTGTTTGGAATTAAATGCAATGGGCTTCTTGTTGTAGCCGACCCCAAACCAATGAACACCGACGCTGTCGTTAACATCCTCCACAGCGTTAGCATTGCTAAATTGGTACGCACAGCGGGTTCCCGCTGCATTGGTGTCGTGGTCTCCGGGGTTGTTGAGCCATGAAAACGTCCCACACTGTGAAACACCATGGTTGATCGGCACTGTTCATTAAAGGGCTACCTCTAACAGTTGTGGAATCTGTTGATGATGCTGCATGCTGCTGGGCATCAGCCCTGTCCGTTGTTCTGTCACCCTCCTCATCCTGTTGCGCCATGCTCTGAGTGACCTGCACTCCTTTGTTCAGTTCCTTTGTCTCCATGGCCTGCATGTTACACTCATCTGTTTGGCTGGGATTTGTTGGTTTACAATCCTGTTTGGGCGCCATTTTTCAGGATGCTGCCCCATCACCATTAGTCATTATGTCATAATCAGCACAACTAGATAAAGAAGTTTTGCTACAATATTGGTTGCTCTACTTACTCAACGCACACACTCATTCAGGCCACCTACGCTCTCTGACTACAAGATTGTGTCCCCACCTGGTGCCTTTTCCGGTGTACCTTGCCGTAATTCTACCCACGCTTGTAGTGTTTCAGACCCAGGAAAGCCCTGATCGTGTCTCCCCTCCTCACAGTGACGGTGAGAGAATTTGGGCTGCAATCATATCTCTTATATTAAAGCGGCACTATCACCGATTGAAAAGTAAACGAAAATACTATGACACCATCAAGCAGCAGTGATATTGTTAACATTTACAGCTTGCTCCCAGGACTTACCGAATTTTCACTCAATAATTAAGGAGGTCGTGGCTTGTATTGTTTGTTTTGTTAACAGAAATGCAGTTGTACATTCCTTCGCTTGGTGCAAGCAAGTGGTAGATAGCTAGATGTTGCCAGATTCTGCCTAGTTTCAATTGGTGATAGTGCCACTTTAAATGGACACCCGGCCTGCTTTATAATATTCCACCTGCCTTATAACAGTTCGCGCTGGTCGCCTTCCGCGCATATACGAACACCAAGGTCATCTGAGAAAGTAGCTGAGTTCTTCGCAGCGAAGAACGTAGCTACTGTCTCATTTGGCATTGTGCCTAATAGACGAACCTGCCCGAACACATTATTCGTGTCGTCACAAACCGGAATGATTCTTGTATTTTAACATCACAATTTATAATTTTCTAGGCTAATGTCTTATAATTTTGCTTCGGCGATCTATTGGAATAATTAATTTTAATTTTTACCGCATTATGCTTTTAGATTTTTGATCTCACGGTAATTATTAGCAAATTAGTACATGCACACACAGAGATGAAACGTCTTGGTTATTGGAAGCGCGCAAAGCATCATATACTTACGGGTCGTTCATAAATAAAGTTCCATTATATTCAACAGAAAATCTCCTAGACACCACATTTTAAAAAGGATTTTAGCTAGGGAAAGACTAACGGTAAGGAAATAGACCTTCCAGACAGTACTTGATGTGGAGGATCGAGAAAAATGGCGCTGGGAGGTATATCCCTTTAATGTCACTGCATTACGCATTATATCATGTATTACCTTTAATCCTTAATCCCTATAAATTCTTGCTAATATTTACGTTACATTGACTAATTTTAGTTGAATAGTAGTTGCAGGAAGGGGTTTTAAGCTCGTATTAGCAATCCCTTTCTGAATTTTTTCTGGTAGTAAATTCAAAAGGAGCGACGTTTAGCTTGGTCGTTGGGCGATGACAGTAGGAAATAGTAGTTTTAAGTTAAATTTTAGTTTAGTTTTAAGTGAAATCAGCACATGCAAGAATAATATGAATTTGACATAGTTTAGTTTACTTTAAAACTGGGGAAACGGCAAAGCCAGAGACTTGTTGCTGAAGAGTAAAACAGAAAAAAAAAACGGGGAAGGGGTGGACAGAAGAATTACTAGTAGTGCATATGTTGTTGAGGGCTGCCTTCATTTGTCAGTGGTGGTTGCCAAAAACACCTCACTGGGGAGAGCGTTCCATTACAATAACAGAAAATGTACGTGCACAGAGAAGTTCTTTCTGACTTCAAGTCTTGCATAGGGTTTGTGGATCTTTAGGGAGTTTCCCCGAAGATTGGTAGTAGTAGTGGGCTTAAAGAAGGTTACTTGCGGCACCACAATGGCCGCTCTCATTTTAGGTTCCTTTCTGTTAACCTTCCAGATTGCCATAACCCACACTATTAGGTTAGCTCAGGGTGGTTGGATTATACGTAGCGTTGATACGTTGGATTATATGTAGGTTTGTCAAGGCTACCACCCTGGGTTAGCTATTGTTATTGTAATAGTTATCTTACCATACATCCGATACTTCCTGTCACATGACTATTCAGGAAGTAAACTGTCTTTTCAGTTGTAGCTTACGCAACACGTGTGTGTGTCTTTATTTATTATGCCATAGTTACCCACGCGGTACAGGGTGTACAGCCAAGTGCACATCAGTTGGCTGAAATACATCACAATCGTAGTGACCATATTGATCGTATTGTGATCGTAGTAATCGTATTGTTATCTTGAAGAGCTCAATAAGTCGCCCTCTCTCTCTCTAATAAGAGTTGTCATCGTGACGGGGGATATCTGCTCAACAACGAGCTGGCTTTTATTTTAGTTATTGTGAGCATACATGGCCCAGAGCCGTTCGCCCTGCCTTTTTACAATTTACAACAACCTGTCAGGCAAGAATTAAGCTCCCACAACAAATAAATCTCATCGAGTTGGTAAAGACACACTAGCGTGTGTCTAGATACCGACAAAACATAAAACCCTCTTATTACTAGCTGACACGCGAAAGGGAAACACAAATAAAGCAAGCGGTGCTGCCGAAACTTAATTAGCATCTTAACACACAGAAAAACACAACGTTAACAAAAACAATCAAAATTTATTTTCACGATTTGTGTGAATAATTAAATCAGTATTTAATAACTGGAATCAGATGTGCTTATGTTTGTTATGTAAGCGTTTTGTAAATAAAAACAACATTTGTAACCTGCTTTCAGGCACAGCTAACAAACGTCGCTCAAGCTGTACATCACATTTTCGTAAAACTACGGCATTTCTAACAGCGCTGTCAAGCGAAGAAAAAGTCAGAAGAAAAACAAAGAAAGACGTAATAAAATTCACACAGTTTGTGCAATATTAGTATCTATCAGCGCAAACTCGAACATTTGACTCCTCCGATTTCTTAAAAACCAACAGAATAGGCGGTTTCATTACATACGTTAAGTTAGGCTAAAACAATTTTCACATCCTTAAGCCTACGTACATTTATTTACTCTAAAATCGTTCATTAGGTGAAGGAACAAACATTTCGAAAATCGAACCATTAGTAACATTGATAGTCGAACATAAACCCAATTGCATAACGTTAGCCTAGTATTTTCGAGAGGCAGTTGCTTGAATGACCTTTCACCTTGACGGAAATGCCCGAAGTGTAGGCGGAAGTGGACGAAGCCGTCTCCTTGCGGTACCGCGAAAGGTAGCCATGTTGGTTTAATAACTAAATAATCTATCTTCATCATATATTTGGTATGATTGTATTAGATTGGATGTTATGTAGGGTGAAAATTTAATATCTTAATTTTCTAACTATTCCGGTATATTTTGTCTTATAGGAGATAAAGCTTGGAAACGGGCGTCGAAACTTAAGGGTCCTTGTATGAGGACTTCTAGTACATTTCTCACGTTGCAATGAGCTTGCAAAAGGGGAAACAACCACCTTCCCAAATATTGCAACAAATTCCACAACAACCAAGAGGACCACAGCAGTACTCATACGAGTACGATCCTTTGAACTCAGGAAACCGACCATCCAGCGGTAAGGTAGCGATCTTCGTATTCAATGGCGCAGTTCAGTCGTAAAATACGGTGTATACAGTGTGCTGTTTTCAGTAGGTTTTACGTTGAAATAATCAAATTGTGAAAGTTATATGCTTGCTGGACACGTCGCGGTACTGTAATAATTGTGTGTGGTTTGTGTGAGACCCATGGCGAGGTGCATTTACCGCGTATCTGTTGCACACGATGAGTGTTTTAGTGTTGTAAATAGCAAGAGAGGGCACCCGAGTTTTGTTTCAATGAATTAGGCCTAGTCGACGTCAATTGCCGCCATGTGACTAAAGATGGCGCTAGTTTATTTTACTGTAAGGCTACTTGTCTGAGTAATCGGCAGATCTGTGTCGTTTCTTGAGTGAAACCTTTCCCCAAATTGCGTAGACGGTGGTTGTTTTTTTTTGGTCGGTGAATCCCCTGACGACAGCTGGCGAACGAGTATTGCGAAACGGAAGCGGCGAGTTGGCATATTTTATGCTGGCCAGGTATGTCAACAATTGAGTGTTCTAACTAACAAATGATGAGATTACGATAAAGCAGTGACGAGCAGCTAGGCCGGTTAGGCCTAAATTATTGCTAACGTGTACCTAATGTCTGCCAAGTCAAATGGCTTAACTCATTAATGGGCAGACGCGATCGACCCTGTGATGAGGTGTTAGGCTTACCGTATTGCAGTAACTGGTAGTGCGAATCGCGTAACATATGTTGTTTCCTCCGAACTGGTTAAAGCTGGAATAAGTTTCAGTGTCTGATTACTTAGTAAAGTTGTCGTTTCTAAGAATGGTGAAACCATTACATGAATATGTTGAAAGTGGGGCAGTTGTGTATTGAATGAATATCAAGTTCGTTTTAGTAATTCAGTCATTCCCTGGCAAGAGGGGATTGATTCTGTGACAGTGTGAGTTGGTGAGCGCTGCTCTTCTCCAGGGGCACTTTCCAAAATGTACCTAAACCCGGTTCGCCATTTGATTAATTGTTCAGCTCTGCTTAAGAGTTCTTCAGTCTCTCTTTCTAAAACTATGCTTGTGTTGCCAATACTTCATTTATGACATGGTTAGATCTGTTTGTAGTTCACCAGGAGCTTTTTCTATACCTTAGCTGTTAACCAAAACCAAATTGCCATAAGTGAACTAAGTTAAGCCTACTAGATGCTGTAACACCACATAAGCCATTGTAGAAACAGGGCATCACAGTTTGTGTGCTGTTAAAAAAAAATGATGTCTGCTGATATCCATCTTGCTATTTCAGTAGTAATTCATTCCTTTATAACCTCAGACAACGCACAATTTCAAGTGTAAAGTTATTTCCCCCTTCAGTGTCTTGCGAATTTTCGATAGTCCTCTTCTGCAGGTGTTATAAACAGCCGACAATGTACCACTTTTCTACCTCATCGAGTCGTGTCAGGTGTAATTTAAATTTGGTGGTTGGCTATGGCCACGGCCCACTGTATTCACACATGGTCTCTTCTCTTCTCACGCAGTGCATTGTTGAAATCACCACATAGCAAAAATTGGATTCCTGGGGTTGATGGTTCGAGGATATTCGTCAGCACGGCCTTCTCCTGGACGTGGTGTTGAGCAGCCAGGAATGCAAGGCTTCTCAGATGGTTGTTCCAGTTCGAGCTGGGTATCAATAGTGTCTCGTAGTCATCCATTTGATGTGCTGTGTTTCTGCAGTATGTTGTGGACTGCAATGCCCTTCGTGTTTACTCCATTTTTCATAGCTGCCTTATGTTGTTTTACCCTCATTCGAATCCCGTTTCTTGTCTTGCTAATATACATGGCATTCCTGTACCCTATTCCACCTCTTTCTCCTCTCTCTTGGACTTACGCCCATCCTCATCCATGGTCTTCTTTTGCTCCAGCTTTTCTTTGTCTTTTTCCGTTTTTCAGGAATGCGTTGAAACTTTTTCTTAAGAATTTGCTGAATGCAATCACTAATTACTTTATGGTAAGTCACCCCAATCCTAGGTTTTTTTTAATCATCTCTCTCTCTCTTTTTTTCTCTTCACCAGGCTTATTTCTTTCACTTGTTGCCTTCTCGTTCCCCACTTTCCACCCTATCACTTTCTTAATCATTCTGTTAGACTGCAGGGTACCGTAGCTTGAGAAACTTTCTGTTAGACAAATCCAGGTGCTGTCTCGCAATCCATTCTGCTGGGTTGCTCGAGACAATGCGCGAGACAAGGAAGGGAATTTGAACGAGAGTAAAACAATATAGCTGACACGGAAATGGAGTTAACACAAATGGCATCGCAGTCCAACACATGCAAAGCACAACATCAATGGGGAGAATAGTGAGACACTATTGCAGGGTTCATACCGACCTGGAAAGTCAGGGAAAATGAGGGATATGAAATAACGAGTCAGGGAAAAAAATAAAAAATTGGTGAAAAGTCAGTGATAGTCAGGGATATTCGTTTTTAGAATGAATTGTTTTTTTTTAGAATTTCGTTCTTAGAATGACCCGTGGTCTCGTAAGTTGCGACTTCTACCTTCTTGCCCATTTAAAAAAAAAATAAGAAAAATTTTCATCTGCCATCCAGGTAGAGTTATAATGCCAGGCCTGCAGAGTCAGCAGTTGATTGTTTTATTGAAAAATTAAAAAAAAAAGTCGGGGAAAATCAAGGATAGTCACGGATATTCATTTTTATATATGAGTATGAACCCTGTATTGGTATCCAACTCGAACTGGGACACTCGTATGAATTCCTAATACTGTAAGCCTTGACACTAATAAGCCTTGAATTCCTGGCTATTCAACACCACGTCTGAGAGAAGCCTGTATTGATGAATGTCTAAGGACGGTCAACCCAGCAATTCAATTTTAGCTACGTGGCGATCTCAACAATGCACTGCGTGGGAAGTGGAGAAGGGCCCGTGTGTGAATACAGTGGGCCGTTAAAAGGAAACTTTGCATGACTTGATAACGTAGAAGATAGTGTCATATGTTGCCTGAAGAAGATAGTTGGCTGTTTATAACGTGCTGTAGAGGACTATAAAAAAAAATGAAGGGGAAATATCTTTTTAAGACGTGAAATTGTGCGTTGTGTGAGGTTGTAATGTCTTCGAATCTTTTCAAGGTAGTAGCTTCGACATTTGTAGAAGTATTAATCCTGCAGAAAGAGAGCCGGAAAAGTTACTGCCATGGGGACTATATTTAGGTCCTTTTTAAGTTTCCATAAATTATTTTTAGTTTTGTGAATGCGTCCAACGTGTTGAAAGTTAGTCAAGGTATGTCTGCATAAGAGTTAGTGATGGATCGGTAACCTAGATTTTTACTGAAAACCGAAATCGATTTGAATTTTGACAATGGCGAAATGAATACGGTTGAATTTGATGATTCGATTTGAATTTTGTGCCGGTTTTTCGTCAAGTTTTCGAAAATTCAAGATAGATTTGGTGCCGTTTTGAGTTTTATAGTTATGATTTTCAAGGTATAAAGTTATGTCGGGGAATCTCCTACAGTCATAAACTTCAATATTTCTTTTTTAAAAAATCCGCACTACGCATTCCAACTGTTGTCGTTTGAGGCGTTCACTTGCGCGCCGTAGAGGTTGTAAACCATTTAGAGCATCCCAAATCAAGTAGACAGATCGCCAGCTATTCCGAAAACAAGGCTTTATGGATGTGGATGTGCTAACGATTTTTATGCTCTCCCTTCCAAATGCTATGCATTCGAACGCAAACTTTCGACAGAAAAACTATCATGAGTAGTTCGCTTTCTTCTGCTAGCAAATTAACAAATAGATTGTATAGTAGTTCAAAAAAATAGTAAAAGAGGAACATTTGCAGCCTGACACTGACAAAACATAAAGTAAAAGCAGGAGTAAGTTGGAAGCTTGTGATACTACTGTTACAAAAAAATAAAAATAAAACCGGCTCCACCTAACGGCCAGAAGTAAAGCTCCAGATAACATTTTCTTTCCAGTCAACAAGTTTAGGTGAGGTGAAAAAAATGCAACATCGTTGTTTTTTATGTAATTTATGCACGTACTTTCCATCAGTAATATCTAATTTCACATTTGATCGCAAATAAAATCATGTTAATAAAGATTACTGTAGAATAGGGATGGGTAGGTTTCATTTCTTTGACTTCGGTTCCAGTTTCGGTTTTCATGCCCACAAATCCGCGGTTTCGGTTTTTGCCATCCTCTACCCAAACCAGATATTTAGAGCTTTTTTTTCTTGTAACGGTAGTTTTACTAGCTTCTAACCCGCTCCTGCTTTTCACTTCTGGTAGTGTGATAGACCATGGGTCCAGCTGTGGCACCTTTTTCTTCTACTGTTTTCTTTTTAAATGACCAGGAGCTTTGCTGTGAAATATTATAGAAAATGATAATTATTAAAAAATTCAAAACAACAAATCAATCTTTGATTTTTCGAACACCGTACAAAAAACCGACTCAAACTCCAAATCGGTTTCGATTTCAGTTTTCATTAAAAACCGAAAATTCTGTTTCGGTGACTGACCCATCACTACTGTAGATCAATCTGCGCGATGACATGTCACTGACATTGGCTGCGGACAAGATTCGCAGAGATTTCTAGTTTTGTAAAAAATGTTTTATTTTATTTTGATCGTCTTGACGAGTTTTTTTTTAACTTGGTGAAAGAGCCAAATCAATAGACTGAAGCAATTGAAAGTTATTTAGTGAAAACCAACAAGTAAGAGGGTAAACCACGTAAAAATTATGTAGCTTCGGTCAATTCTTTCCGATGTGCTGTATGTTGCAGACAATGATAGGAAGTTCTGCTGCTGGTTCCATTAAATAATTTATGTTGTAAAAGTTCGGTGCACAAATAACATGCTGTTAGTACTGGGCATTTTGGTGCGCTCCCAACCGAAGCTATGGTTGTAGGAAACGAGAGGGATAATTTTGTTAGATGTCTTTGTATCTTTCACAAGCCACAATTAACAGCACGTGGGATCACAGGGCTTTTTCCTTCTTAAAAATGCTAGGTTGAGGTTGGCTATGGTTGGTTTGGACCTCTGGCTGTATATTGAAAATCTTGCATAAGGGTAATATTGTTCCTTTATCAATCTTCACGTCTCGGCCCCAGTCAACCGAACTGAATTTCCCACATAGTGGTGAAAGATACCGTGGCTGCTTGTAGAAATCGTTCACAACGCAAGACTGCGTTTCCTTCACTCGTACTAAATTCATTTAAATTGTGTTCTTCACTGAGACAATTCCGTCTCACTTAGATTATTAAAAGCGAAAGTGGTGTATGGGCAAGGATAGAATTTTTCCGCGATAAAAACTTTCATTTTCCACGACGCGATCCGCGATGGGCAAAATGTAAAATTACACAATAAAATCGGCTAATTCCACGAGTGGGTGCAGCAGCAAAGCAGCCAGAAGCCGGCAGTTACGTCACAACGCATGCGCGTGAAAACGAAACCACTAGAATGCTCCTGTCAACGTTCCTTTCACGCGTTTTCGAACAGGCGTTCTAAACAAAAATTTGTAAAACTCAATTTTTTTATATCAATTACTGCTGAAAAACCTAAATGTAACTAAAATTAAGCGGAATTCCACGAAACGCGACATTTTCCACGGCAAACCTCAAATTGCACGAAATTCCATGATACAAAATAGAACCTAGACGCTTTACTCTTAGACAGAATGTGTTATTGAATGTTTTTCAATCGTAGAATCGTGTAAAAACTCCGTCCTTGAACTGTATGGGGGTACTTTGTTGGGTTTCTCATGTCGAACACTATCAATTCACCAAATTTGGTACAGCACAATAACACAAATTTTATATGAAGCTGCAGAAGCGGTAACACATTTGTCATTAAGATGTATTTTTTTTAAGTACGTGGGGGTGGGGGGTTTTTTTGTGGGTCCAACATCTGGCCACATATGACCACACAGGGCGGAAGGGGAATTAAAAATGGCTTAAAAAACGGCCGCGTATTTTTTGAATGCCCCTACCATGGTTACAAGGGCGGTTGAGGGACAATCTATGGAAAAAATAACTCAAAAAATTTTATAGGCATTGAAAATTATAAAATTTGGCATCTCAATAATATGTTCAGTGACACCTCTTATAACGATGTTCAAGGGACCTCGTAAAATAGAATGTTATATCAGGTTTATTGTTATAAGCAATTACGTTGGCATGCATGGTTGCTTTAAGTGCGGCAAAAATAACATTGTTATAACAGGGTTATTGTTGTAACAGGGTATTGTTATAACGAGGTTTAACTAATGTTTTCCTGCGTTTTGCTTAAAACTAACTTGACTTCGCTATTCAACTGAAAAACCTATACCAATAGTTTAACCAAATGTTGTTAAAAATGGAGTTTAACTTCTTTGGAAGGCTTGGTGTTACTGGAAATCTAATTACAAGCTGTTTAAAATGCTGCAAAACACAAGTCTGTAGCTTAAGTGCTGTTCAAATGTCATTAAAAAAAATTCAACTTCTGCACCAGAAGTGTAAAGTACGATTTTGGAGTGCAGTTTGCCCATGTGCGTCCGAATATTTTGACCCCTGTTGCTGGAACATTTTAGGTTTGTTACTAGAGGTGTATTCCTTTAATCTGCTGCAGCGCCACTACGAATTTCGTGTAGTACGTGAAATGACGTCACGTCAGAATACGATTTTGTGTTTACGTTCGCTACTACAAAATGGACGACATGTTCACGAATCGATTCACACGGTAGTTATTATGCATTTAAAACGTATAAATGAATTATGTGTTGGGCAGATAGTGAAAACGACACATTAATAACAGCGATGAAAAAATGGAAGCAAAACCAACGAGTAATATTCACAAAAAGACGGAATTTTATTACCGACATCATTTCATTGTACCAAGGTCCGTCTCCCAAAAATTAGTTGTATGCGGTAGCGTGATGCATCGTCTAGCATAAATTTCAACAATTTCCTTCCATTAATAGACAAAGTTCACTTTTCTTATTGTAGTTTCGTATCTGTTTAGTCTGTTTACTCACTTTCACGTTATACCATCATTATTTCGTTATTACCATGTGGAAAGGGAAGTTAAGTGATGCTTGTCGACCATTTTGTTTTGCAATCCGCAGCGGCGCTCCACCGCGGAAAGTTGTTGTGTCGCGTAGCGTTGCGTTCCACTTCTGCAGTGCACTGCGCAACTTTGAAAACACGACTGCATGCGTTGCAGCAACCTTTTGGAACACGTTTATCGCTTCGCAATGCACTTCGGCGCGCTGCTGCAGACTAATGGAATACACCTCAGGATAGGGTGGAATATTTTCGTTGCATGCCTTGGCACATGCGATAGTCATGTTAACCATCAGGCCACTTAGCCCGATTGCTGTTAACACTAATGCTGTGCTGAACACCTTATTTGCAGCAATCAAACTAAGCTTAAAAGGCACTCATATATGCCTCTTTCCTATATTCGTTTGTCCCATGTCAAATAGCTATTGCAACAAACATGAGTTAATAATGTCCGATTTCGATGAAAAGCCTCTAAAAAAAAGCTGAGAATACCAGTGCATTGCAGATGCTCGATTATATCCTTTAAAACTTTTTGTGTAATTATGATCATCCATGGCTGTTACGAAACAAAAATTGGTAATTTATGTGTAACTTACCAATGGCAATAATTTTATGTATTTTGGCAGGAAAGTAGTGTCACACACAAAAATATAAAATTTTCGATTGTTTGCATTCACAGTGTGAATGAAAATTATCCCTCTTTGTAGCTGAATTTCACAAACTATAAAATGCACAACAGTGGTGTTGCACATTTACGCAGTTGGGCAAATAGTTACCCAGGGATCGAATTTCCAAATTTTGAGCCGGGTGCAAATTTGCACCTCAAATCTGTTACTGGGGTGCAAAAAAAGTCTTTGGAGTGCAAAACCAAAATGTAAACCAACACTGTGGTCTCCTATTTTATAGCCATTGAAAATTCTAACATTCAGCATCTCAATACTGTGCACCATTTTCCTGAACTTTGCTTAAAACTGACTTAACTTCACTATTCAACTGAAAAACCTATACACATACTTTAACCAAAAGTAGTAAAAAATTGAGTTTAACTTCTATGGAAGGAATACTGTCACAGGAAATCTAATCCCAAGCTGTTTAAAATGCCACAAACCGCAAGTTTGTAACTTGTGCGGTTCAAAAGTTATGAAAAATTCAACTTTGGTGTGGAATTTTTGCACTCCCAAGAGTTGCTTCTGGAGTGCAAAGTGCGATTTTGGAGTGCAATTTACCCCAGTGCATCCGAATATTTCGATCCCTGGTTACCGCTCGTACTGTGAAACCAAACCGAATCCAAAACTCCAAAGTACGTGTTCGCTCACTTTCACAACAAAGACCACGATATTACAGTCTTGCAAATTTTCAACAGCGAACTGCTTTCTTCATCAGGCCTAACGAAGAAAAGTTTGGACGATTACATTACAACTCAAAGTAAACACAAATTACGCATTCGAAACTGCTGGCATCGCAGCCTCCCGTATTTATTGGGCGATTATGTCTCTCTTCCCCCCTCAGCTTCCTCTCGTGGCATGAGCGATCTGCTAGGCAGACATTCGAAGCTGAGAAGAGACAGACACGATTGCCCAATAAACACGGTAGGCTGCGAAGCCGGCAGTTTCAGTTGCGCGAAAGTGTTTACTGGGTTGTAATGTAACCGTCCTAACTTTTCTTCTTTAAGCCTTATGAAGACAGCAGTTTGCTGTTGTAGATTGCAAGACTGTGTAAAAATCGTGGTCTTTGTTGTGAAAGTGAGCGAACACGTACCTACTTTGTTGGAGTTTTGGATTGGGCAAATAGGGTTATGAAACACTTTTGGGTAATATTGAAAACCGGTATGGTAAAAATGAAGCAGCAGACTAATTTTGACTTTTATTTCAGTGGTTAGGTGTCTTAGGGGCCTCAGGGTCAATAATAGGGTTAGTTGATGGAAACTGAAATGATGACTTGACAATATTTAGTGCAAAATGTCAGCAGTTGGCCTACATAGGATAGAAGACTGCGGTAGTACTGTCATGCCATACTACTGTATCCACTACCGTATATTGAATTATAAAAGACAAATTATCTCTTACTGGCATCAGTATACTTGAAATAAGTTACCAGGTAATAAATCGCAAAAAGAGTGACAATTTTGTAGTTTTCACACTTTAACATCATTGAATGGTATGAATTTGAATTCGTAGAGTCCCTGTGGTGATACTAGTTGGGTTAGTTCTTCTTTCAGACTTTCAGACCGCCAAGAGGAAACTTATTTTAAACTTAACGCAAGAAATTATCAAAGGGAAAAAAAAGTACACTTTACCACACACTTCTTTTAAATTTTTGGTGATTAGCAATCACTTTCTTCAGAAAAGGATCACCACAATCAAGTTTTCATCACTGTAATAAAAACGATCCATTTGTATTTTAAAATGTGCGCACGTGAGCCAGTTCGTGGCGATGATTTTGACATTACCTTAGTTGCTTGCTTGCTTCTTTCTTAGCATTTTACTACTGTTAGTTTTTCAATGTCGGTGTCTTCCTTATAGTTTCCATGGTTACACAGTCTCAGAAGAAGAATGCGACAATTATCCAGCAAATTTTCAACAGCTAGGACTGTATTCTACAGGCACTTTTAACTTGTCTTGTTTCTTTGACTCACATCACTACCGGCACTTGTTGTTGCGTTCGAATTCAGGCGTTTGTGCTGGTCATCATGCACCAGATACTTGATAGCCGGAGTCAGTGGGGCTTCTATATTCATCAACTCCTTTTTCTTCCGTAGGTATGCTTGAATCGCTAAAGATTCTAGTTCTCTTAAGATTTATTCGTTCTCTTTAGTCGTTGTATTGGAGACTGCTTATGCATTCGGTGCTTTCCCATTCTGTACATGTTGTGTGCTCAAGGTGTGTACTGCAATGCCGTTTTCTTCCTTTTAATTCCTAGTATCTGCAATGTGCTGCTAATGATTAACAACACACTGTCGTGGGTGACTAGCTTCCGCTATCTTGGCTTGGAGCTTGCTGCCGACCTTTTAGACTGGAAGAAAAAAAAAAAAACTTTCAATGGCAAGTGTTGAGACATTTGGGCACCGGGTGGATTTTAGGGATGGGTCGGTTTCATTTTTTTGATTTCGGTTCCGGTTTTGGTTTTCACTTCCGAAAAACCTCGGTTTCGGTATCGGTTTTTGCCACCATCCACCCCAACCAGATTTTCCTAATTTTTTTTTCTAGCAACAGTTGTATTACTTGTATACTTACTCCTGCTTTCACTTTCAGCAGCGTCATAGACCGTGGGTATAGCTGTGGCACCATTTTCGTCTACTATTTTCGTTTTAATAGCTAGGAGCTTTGCTTTCATTTATACGTAGAAAATGATAATTAATAAAAAAATTTAAAACGACAAATAATTTTTTTGATTTTCAAACACCGTACGAAAAACCGACACAAAATCAGAATCTGTTTCGGTGTCGGTTTTCAGTAAAAACCGAAAATTCGGTTTCGGTTACCGACCCATCCGTAGTGGATTTACCTTAATTTTGGCATGCTGAATTCGAATCTGCCCGGTGCCAAGTCGTATTTCTCCTTCCAAGCCCGGAATTCAAGATGGCGCCCAAAAAAACAGATTTTTGGCGTCTAGCGCCTAAACTGTTCATCCAATCGAAAACAAACCGGTAACCAATTATGTTTAGAGTAAAATTTCCTTCAGAAAAAGTTCTACGCATATTTCTCGTAATATTAACCCTGGATGG
>JAHWFP010206803.1:0-15619 GCA_023313725.1 Lithobius niger | reverse complement strand
TTTGTAACATTTTGAAACAAATACGACGCATGCGTTGCCGCTGCGGAGGGTTTTTGGCGTCTGCTAAGACAGAGTTGTATGATGTAGCAATTATTAAATAATTTTGATGTAATTATTTAAGAGTAACCTAGTCGGTTACGGTTAACAAAAGTGTGTTGCTTGCAAACTTAAAAAGGCTAAGAAGTGTATGTAGCAAATTACAGTGCTAGAAACTTAATAATGGTGTTTATTATTAAAGTAGTGGTAAATTGTAGCAAATATTAAGCAATTTAAAAGAATTCCACGATAATTTGTGCGACCATTATCTGGGTAATTTTTTTTTCTGGGCAATTGCACAAACGATTTGCGCTAAGCAATTTACAAAATTTAAAACTGTATTTTTTTGCATTTTGTGGTAAAATAATTTGTAGAGTTTTAGCAAGTGGCTGGATTTACAAAAGTAAAGTTGGTTTAAATTGGGTTTAAAGGGAATTCTAGTGAGAATTTTTACTTGAATTAGTTTAATTTTTTCTCAGTCGTTATATGAGCGACGAAGAAATTGAATTTAAGAGCAACCCAGTAAGAAAAACTGGGCGGGCCATTTTTTCTTGGTTTCCTTTGGCTTGGTTCGAGGGATAGTTTGTGTGTTTGTAATAGTGTTTAAAGTGTTTTGAGTGTTTTATTAACAAGAAAACTATTTTTCTTCGAAATTTTGAATTTTGGAGTTGTACATAGTGTTAGACTTGCTGGTTGGAGTCTTTGGTATAGTTTTCTATTTTTTGTTGCAAAAAATAATTTTTGTAGTAACTTGTTATTTACTTGCAGGGGGGGATATGGCTTGTAACTTTTATTATACGTTTCTTTGTTTAAGCCAATTATGAGAGTAGTAATTATCATACTAGTCACTCTCCATTTTCTTGGGGGTGACTGGAGTGTTCGAGGTTTTGCCTCCGTAATGGAGGCCAGTCCGTCATGTCTATTTGTACGCCCCTCGCGGCTCTCTATTGTATATAGTATCTTAGCCGCCTGTTGATCTAATAAAAGGGTGTGCTTACAGGAAGCACACGCTCATTCTCTGTTACTGCAACCTGGTGTTGTTACTGAACTCACGTGTGTTGAATGGGGCGCATAACCCCGCTACGGTAGCTAGCTGCTGGTTAGGTAGTTAGGACCGTACATCGTAGTATGTAACCACGAACTGTTATCGCATTGGTCTTACACTTGTAACGTGAGCCAGCCAAAACAAAATATAAAATGTTCCATATTGGATCTGCAAACGACCGTTTGGAATATAAACTTGTAGGCTGCAATCTAGAGGAGCACTTCCCATGCATCAGAGACCAAGGAGTGTGGTTTGATACCAACCTAAAGTGGTCGGCCCACTGCCGAAGCATATGCCGACGTGTGCAGCTATTGTGTGGCGATGCTTCACGTATGAATATAAAAAGAATCTGTTTATGCCCTGCTGCACTTTTGTCAGACCCACCTTTGAGTAAGCGTCTACGGAACCGGTCTCCGAATCTTGTTAGTGATATTGATCTGGCAGAGTCGGTACAGCGTTCGTACACTAAAAGAATGCCGGGCCCATCACAGATGAGCAATTCTGATAGACAAAAGGTCCTGAGAGTAGATTCGTCGAGCTACGTAGGTTGAAGAGTGGCCTGGCACTGACATATTACAAGACCAGTATGAGATGAACTATGGTCGTCTTTTTTCTCTTTTCTCGGACAGTGTGACCAGTGCCCACCCAATGGACATGGTCGTACCGAGATTCACTTTAACTTGATTATATGACCCTCAAACATGCGTAAAAATGATGTGAAAACTGCTTATGACGTCATCAGGACGTTCTATCAGGAAAACTAATGAGTAAGAAAGATTTCCTGAAAATGTTGATCTTAGAAAACAAACGACCCAAAATCTACATCATTAAGGACATGTGATGTGCGTGTTTGTTTGTTTGTACCGCTACTCTGGAACTAAAGCACCTACCAACATGGAAATAGGACCAAACGAAAGATAATTAAATTGCGCTCAGGATAGGCCTATTTTCATCGCTGAAACTTGATATTATGACCCTCAAATACGCAAAAAAAACTCTGAAAAAATATCGTCAAAGTTTTTTTTTAAACCCTCATGATGTTGGATGGGTTCAAACATACGTGACGTTATAGTTTGTTCATGATAAGTTTCACGCGTATTTGAATAGTTTTTACCTACTTTGTGAAATTTATTTAAAAAATCTATACCAAGAGCGGCATAAAGAATTATGCATGATAAAATTACCAACCACTTTAGTTAAAGCATGCAGCAACTCGCGTGATACAGCGTTGAAATGGCCTTGCAGCGCGGATGGATAAGGTGTCTTCAAGCCAAGGCCGACTGGGGAAGAAATCCCGAGTCTCGCCTCCTGGCTCATTGAAAGTTTAGGTGCATGCCAGAAAAGGGATGACTTCTTCAAGCAAAGGCCGACTGGGTGCAAATCACATGCCTTGCCTCCTGGTTTTAATAACAGTTCAATCGCGTGCCGGAAAGGGAATAGCTTCTGCAAGCCAAGTTCGACTGGGCTACAAATCGCGTGTCTTGCCGTCAGCAGCATAAGAGTTGCAGCATGAAAGCACCTCGAGCGTAGCAAGACGACGCGGAATGAGCGAACGAAGCGAGCGACTCCGCTAGTTATTATAAAAACCACAGTTAAAGTGACATGTTTTGCATAAGTACGAAGTAACCGAAACACGATATGCAGATTTCTAAATAACAGTAGGAAATCAAAATAATTTAACATCTGCCAATGCTACTACGGTTTTCAGTTTATTTTCGGGCCTGCCATTGTTGACACGTGTAATGAACTTTGAATTTTTAATTAATGGATTTCAGTTCAATATTCGAAGTCCAGAAATAATCTTGATTGGGAAAAATCCTAAATAAAAGACATATTTTGTATCATACTATATAAGTACGTATCTTAAAATTGGTTTTCTTTAACTGAAAAAGCAGACCTATAGGTTTTAAAAGATTCTCAAACAATCGTGTCTTTGCAGCACGGAGGTGCGTGGATTGAGCAAGCAAAGCAAGCGATGTCCACACAAACTAAACGTTTTCAATGCGTTTCTTGCTTTGCTCTTTTAATCTTTTATTTGACGTTACTATCACCTTCGTACGGGATTACCTTTGGAGGAGTAGACGTACAAACGTGCAAACAAACAAATAAATCGTACATATTGAATTATGTAGATGAAATCCAGGCCTACTGAGGAATGTGATGAACGAACTGTGTGCAATAATAATGCAACTAGTTGGCGTCGAAATAATCAATACATCGATATTGTGATTATTTTGAACTCAAAAAAAATTACGTGTAGCAAGGATCGACACCAGTAGAGTGAACAAAGCAAATGACATGGTTAGAATAATGTTAATAAGTGTATGTTTAATAAAACGGAACTAACCGCAATACAAATGGATTTAAAGAAGTGCTATAGCTTGTTCCACATTATGTTTGCAGGAAAATGACTATATGACGCCACGTTTCCTTCTACTACGAGTGCAAAAAACACGTAAGTATCCCACCCGCAGACTTTAACAGTAACTATGTAAAAGTGTGATATTTACATGTTTTTGCACTCGTAGTGCAAGGAAACATGGCGTCATACAGTCAATTTCCTGCAAACATAATGTAGAGTAAGCTATAACACTGCTTTTTATTTATTTATTATTACTATCAGTCGTCTGGTCCACAGTTTAATTTTTCTCTTCATTTCACTCTCAGTGTTTATTCGGTTTTTTTTTTTATTTTTTTAACACCCAGGGATATCATGCCAGATTGCCCACTCTTTCCGCATAAATTCCTACAAACTGGGACATGTAACCTTACGCTTAAAATTACGACCGTTCTTTTTAGCTCTTCATTGGATTAATTTTAAAGTAGTTTCGTTTTATAACGCAACAATAATAATAATTTATTCTGCGTAATTTGAACAAAACAATAATCTACAACAGCCTTTATGACCACAGAAACAGTGCAATTAACAGATCCGTAGTTATGATACTTAAAGGTTATGTTACCTATTTAGCAATGAAGTCTTACATCTTAACAGTTATGTTACAAATTATTCCCATCTGTACAGGAGCGTATTTTCATTTCAATATACATCCGTTAAGAATATCGTGCACTGCAACTAGAATTAAAAAACACCCTAAAGTCCAGGAATAATAGTGCTTTTTTTTTATTAATTGGTGTTATGATAATTACAAGAACTAGAATAAATTAAATTTGTTTGTGGCACAAGAACGTCAAATAAAATGGTGTGAGCAATAAATAAAAGATACTTCATAAAATCTAATTTGATCAATCACAGACATAGTGCAAACAAATTTAATTTAAAGTCAAAAATTCAATAGTTTTTCATCTCAGTACATAGGCAAAACATAATTAATTTATATATTAAAGGTGAAACTAGACGATTGCGAAATAATCCATTCCTTTAGCTATTTCTTCAAAGTTTAGTTAACAATAAAAAATAATTCTTTAGCAATTTATCGAGCAAAATATGATTGATATTTCAATTTTTATATTTTCTCCTGAAATATGGCAGTTCACGTGTAAAGAATTTAATTGATTTGAGAAAACATTTTGTCTGTTGAATTAAATATGGAAAAGTAGTTTGTTTTTTAAATATTATACAAAGTTTCTAAATTTTAACTGTACAAAATACCATTCTTATGAAAATATCTTCTTATCTTTTAATGCTATCATTGTGGTCATCGTGGCTAAGCAGTGAGAGAGCTCAGCCTGGCTATGGGATGTATTCTGGCTAATTGTGGACAATCTTTCGACACCGACAATGACCGGAGGTTTCCCGGAGGGAATCCCCAGTCTGGCACTTGCCCCCCCCCCCCCTTACAAAATATTTCTTCTTCTCAAAAAAGTCAGGTAATGTTCAAAATTGAGCCGGTTCAGCCATACGAGCATTAATTGTTTCGGCTAACTTAAGGCTCTTTAAATAAATAAATATATATATACAAAATTGTAATCACAGTTGTGTTCTGGAGTTTGAAATTTGGGGAAATGTTGAAGATGACACATGGAGCATATATACGCTCTGCAGGCACTAATTCTTACCGTTTGACAACAATCAGTTTTATCCTTGCATGTGTTACAAATTGCTTTCATTTAGGTTGTTAATAAAACGTGCAAATTTTTTTCTTAACTGGTGTGTTATCATCGCTGGGGTTCACTGCCTTTCTGCCATTGTGGTAGAGTCGGCAACAAGAAATCCTGATTTTGACCAGAACATTAGTAAACGGAAACTATTATTTGCCGGACAAGTTTTTGGTTGCTGTTTCCGAAGTTATATGTTTAGCCGCAGCAAGCACGGCAGCACAAGCAAGGCACGTAATTTGGAAAAAAATTGGAACGCGTCAAATCTGTTAGCAAGTACTCTCTTCTGGTGACTCTTGGCTCGTATCGGGCTGGAGAATAATGGCGGACACGTAACGCTTCGTAAAGGACGGTGACACGGTCGGGAAAACAATAAATTTACAACTACTTCACGGCAACAAACGCTAATTTTTAATAAATACCCATTAACAAGAAAGACTGACTGTTATGATGAAGTAAGAATTAGCACCTGTAGAGATTATATCTTCATATGTACGCTCCGCGCGTCTTCTTCAACATAACCAAATTTGGTATGACTTTACCTAACATGCTGAGTGCAGTGCCACCATTTTCCGAATGTCACCGAGAATGATTACATTAGTATTCTGTGGGGTGTGTTGCATTTCAAATTTCTGAAGACATGTCGAATGTGATGTGATAAAAAAAAGTAGCAAATGGTAAGGTAAATATCACGAGTGAATTTTCGTAAATTCGACACAAACTAGCAGCTGTTAGCTCACCTCCCGTAAATATGGAAATAAGAACAACCTGAATAAGCAGTGTTAGCGACATTGGGATGCGTTGAGTATGATGAAGCTTTTGAAAGCATCCTGATTGTGTTATAGATTACACCGGATTGAATTGCATACAGTTCGTTGGTGAGAAAATTAAAAGAACAGATAGGGTTACATACATTGCTTATTCATGTTACGAAACAAAATGCATACTAAACTATCCTGCAGACCTGTAATAATATTGGGGGAAGACAGTGTGGCCACCACGTAAAAACATTGCCAAAATGCTGCAGTACACCAAGCAGATAGACTACACTTTTTAGGGATAAATCGGTTCTTCTGTCTTCAACCGGTGGCCATTTATAACGAGAGCGAGAAGCTGAGTTTAACGGAACATTACCTCGATATAAACGAATCTTTACAACAAGATTCTTCCGTGGAGAGCTACGCATTTCACGAATATAATCCAATAGTAGGAACTAATCTAAACAACGTCAATTTGGAAATTAGAATCGTAATTGAAAACGAGGATTTGTTTCTACACGTCGCGATTTGTTATCTTCTGGTTAAAGGCAGGTTACTGGACACCGACGGTTCTAGTTTTGCCGATGCGGACATAGTGTCTCTCACCAATAATGGTTCCATGTACCTGTTTTCCAGCATTAAATATCACTTGGGGGATAAGCTAGTGGACGAGTTAAATTACCCCGGTTATGGGACTCTCATGAAAGGTCTCCTTACGTACGGTTCGACCGATCAAGTATCGTTGCTGGGGAACTGCTGGGCATTAGATGCGGCAGAATCTTACGCGGCCAGTTTGAACCATAACATTGGATTCAAATTACGGCATTCCATCATCGTGAAGGAGACGACTCCTAAAGGAAGCTTCTCGTTTGCCATTCCTTTCAAACACTGCATGGGATTTTTGGAAAATTATGACAAGGTGCTGTATGGTGCCAAGCATGTCCGAACGTTGTCTAGGGCGAGCAATGACGATGCTGTATTCAGAGCAGCTGCAACAGCTGTTGGAAAAGTCGAATTGAGTAGCTTTTCGTGGCACGTACCGCACGTAACCACACCCGACGAGCAAAAACTCAGGCTTTTTAGCTACATAGAAGGTGGGATGAACGTGGACTTGGGTTTTAGACACTGGCATTACGATAGTTGCGAACTTCCTCAGAGCACTAGTTTCACATTGCGCGTGCTTACTACTTCAGCCGTCGAAAAACCGAGGTGGGTCATTCTAGCTCTTCAGACTGATAGAAAAGATGCGCAAACTAAAAATCCAGCCGTATTCAATCACTGCAGTCTTCAAGATGCTCACGTAACTTTAAATTCCGAACGTTATCCATTCTTGGACTTGAACGTAAATTACGCTACTGGAGAATACTCGATCCTGTATAGAATGGCTCAAGAGTTTAGACGCGCGTTGTACGATATCGGGGACTTGTGTATCGATTCGGTGCAGTTTAAAAAGACGTATCCTCTAGTAGTTTTGGACTGTTCAAGCAGTCTGAGAGACTCCAGTCCGGTGATAACTTCAGTATCAGTGATGCCTTCACCTCGTAGAGTGGAGAAGAACGCCTCTTTAGGAGGTAATTTTTGTTCTTTAAAAACGTCCATAGACTGCACGTACTCGTATGGATAATGGCGTTTTTGCGTCAATAAATCCGAGACCTCTCCCGACTCGAACCAATCTACCGATCCAAGAGCAGTTTTTAAGATGTTGAAGGGTCGATGTTTCTTGTGGTTTTTAGCCAAAGTTTCCAGCGACGAAGATAGGAAATTGTAGCTGTGTAAAAAACGCAACCTTACCGAAAATCTCTTATCATTGAAGCAAAAGTATCTCATAAGTCATACTTATGAAACGCTCGGTGTTTCTAGCAAGAGCGTCCACTCCCGAAGGGAAGTTTTTTGCCGCAGAAATCAGTAGATGCATATCGTAGCCTTCTAAATTATGAAAGACGATCGGGATAGTATTTATGCTCCTTGCATCCAGATTGCATTTTACGTGAGAAAGTGGCAATGATCTCTCACTTTCTTCAATGAGAGATTATCTGTCAGCAAGACTTTGTTGCAATAGTAGCAAGTGTCAGCTTTCAAGAACTGAATTTCATCTTCGACACTCATCATCAGAGGTTTTGGTCGCGATAGAATACTGGCAAACTTGTTAATTTCGATATTCATACATTCGTAAAACATATCCACCGCATCCTCACCGAGGTAGAATTTTTGACTCACGATTTCATTTTCTCGGCCAATAACCACATATCCAAAACTACTAGGTGAATGCAAACTGACTTTAGTAGACGAACTCAAAGATGGATCGACGCTACTATGGTAAAATCCACCCACATTAGTCAGTGGAGAAAGTGTTAACGACGCGACCAAAGCCTGCTTACAACTGATCTGTCTGTATTCATCCGCGAGCTCCAACTCAAACAATAATGCAGAAATAGCAACAATTCATTCGCGCGATTATTTTTAATGCTAATAATTTCACATTTTTCAGGCAGTGTTACACTATAGCATATCTTTATCTTGAGTCTTGTTGAGTCTTGTTGAGTCTTGAGTCTTGAGTCTTGTTGACACTAGCGGTCAACATGGCTGCGGCCAGAGTCAAAAGGCTGTTGTTAGCACTAAAACACAGAGAAGTAGTGACTCAGAGGAATAGTGACGCTGGTGTGGTCGAAGAAGATGTGTATGAACTCGTCAAGAAGTTGGCTGCAGAAGAAGGGATCAGTGAGTTGGACTTGATGTTGTACGGGGTATAGTGTAAATCTGCGTATGAGGGAAGTGAAAATTGGGCGATGGCAATGGAAACCTCAGAGTCTGCCGGCAACAATGGGAACAATGACAAGGACAACAAAGATAAGGACAAGGACAACAATACTCCCACTCCTAATTCCCAGATTGGTAAGGTGGAAAACGGTATTTACAAACGGAGTGTGTCTGATGTTGGTTCTGGCAACCACCAACCGTCCTACGCTGCTGCAGCTGGTTCTCAAGAAGGCTTGAGCCATGCGGGTGGTCGTCGAGATGGATATGAAATTGATCAGGCTTCGAATCGGGACCTGGGGTGGCTAAAGAAACTGTATCGTGGAAGTCTGGCCAATGTTCAGATGAGTCTTTCCCTGATTTTAATTGCCGATCAAAAAGGCAGGCCATTTTTTGTTAGTCATGTCAGAGACGCTTTGGGAGTTTTGGTCAACTTGAAGGACATCACCGGTATTAGTTCCCTCCGAGCCAATAACATTTTTCAAGTGGGCTTCAGGACGAGTGAAGCCAAAGCGAAAGTCAAGATGGCCGGAGACCTCTCTTTGAATGGCTTCAAGACCAGGGTATACGACCTCCATGAGCGTACACTTACTATTGGCTCCCATTGGCTCCCATGAGCGTCTCCATTGGCTCCCATTGGAAGTTACAGAAAGAGAGGTTGGTAGTGCGTTAGTTGAGTTTGGATCCCTGACAAGCCATAAATTTGAACTGTTGGCGACGCAAGGGCTACAGCACTGTGCTTCTGGTGTTAGGAGTATCACAATTAAGTTAAGAAGTAATGTCGTAATTGCGGACATCCCAGACATTATAGAGATCAAAGGTGTCCCAACCTTGCTGGCTGTAGCGGACAGGCCGCCCAGGTGCCTCCGCTGCTGCTGGCGAGGTCACGTGAGCAAATTCTGCGACAGTGTGTATTGTAAGGTGTGCAGAGGTTACTCTTTGTTTAATGCGCCGTGTCTTCATGTGCAGGAAACGCTGAGAGCTCAATTGAGGACCACTGTTCCCGGTGTGCCTTCCGTCCCAGTACCACCAGTTGTTCCCTCGACTTCCCCAGTTTCTCCACGTCTTCAGGGACCCTCCACATCCCATGCTGGTTAGCAGGAAGTGTCTGTGAGTGTTCTGGCTAGTGCTCCTGTGTATGCACCAGAGAGTGCACCTGTGTCTCAACACAAGGCTCCGGCAGGGGAAATAGTGGCGATGGAACAAGATGGTTGGAGAGTAGTGCACCCGAAGAGGAGGAAGGACCACGGGAAATCACGTAGCCCGGGGTGTTCGCCTCCGTCGAGTAAGATGGTGGTCTTGGAGAGAAATATATCGGTGGAGACTTCTGTTAGTGAACCTGTTGCCAATAGAAGTAATGGAAGTAGTGCAGTCGGAGCTGGTGGTTGTGGCAGTGCAAGTGATCAGGCGGCTAGTGAAAGTGACGCCATTCCAACCGACAATTCTATGCTCCCCCTAGAGGCAGTAGATAGAGTGCAGGGGGTTAGTGTCCTGGAATCCCCAGTAATTGGAGGTGCGGGTATTGTTAGTGATGTGGGTGAAGTGGTTGGTGAGGTGGTTGCTGATGCGATGGTAGAAGCAGATTTGGTGACAAACACTGGTGCTGTTGATGGTGGTGTTGGTGATCCAGTATTTGACCTGCATACAGTTTTCATTTTTCAGGATGAAAATATGGGCTCCGAAGAGATAGGCTAAATTCAGGATTTGCTCTTGGAATATCAGGGGTGCGGGGTCTAAATTGGAGAGCATTTGGGAGCTGGGTGTAAGAGTGGATGTTCTTGGGCTGCTGGAGTCCAGGCTCCCTGTGGGTATTGCCCCCGTTGTTCAAGGCTATTTAGGGTTGGCTGGCCCAGGGACCTCGGGCGTCAGAGTACTTGTTAGGATGGGGGTGCCTTTTTCCATGTTTCCTCATTATGTCTGCCCTGGTATTGATGCTTGTATCTTTCGGGTATGGTGGGAAAACAAGTAGTTGACGGTCGGCTTTGTTCATGTTGTGGGTCAGGTTTCGGGGCAGAATTGGTATTCTTGGATCGAATCCCTCCCAAAGCCTCTGCTGTTGGGGGGAGACTTTAACGCCCATCACTGGCTGTGGGGTAGTGGTCGCTGTGATGCTAGAGGCACACTGATAGCGAATTCTTTGGATAGCCTCAGTTTACAGGTAATTCAGGACGGTACTCCAACTTTTGTCAGGATGTATGATGGGATAATTCAGGAGTCTGTACTGGATTTCTTTTTGTGCTCCTCAGAAGTTGGGCACAGGTTTGCGTTTGAGGTCTCCCAGGACCTGAGAGGGAGTGATCACTTCCCTATCTCAGGTGTATGCGAATGGAGGCTTTTGCGCCCTGCATGGTAGAGTGAGTTTGCAGCGTCCGGTTGTTGGCTCAGGACAGTTTGGCTCTTGGTTGACACGCTGGGTCCCAAAAAGGGATCTGCGGCATGTCTCTAAACTTGGGGATTCGAATAGGCTTCCACCCCCTTGGTGGACGCCTCTCTGCTCTTTCGCGGTCCGGGACCGTAGGCGTTCTTGGCAGCGGTTTTGTCGGAACCCAACTGGCTTGCGTTGGTATGAATTCGTTGGCGTCTCTGCTGAGTCGAGATTCATTCTTCGCAAAGAAAAGGAGAGTTATGGGGAGCGCCTGTGCGCGAAGGTGTCTAGTGGACTCCCTCTATCTAAGGTTTGGGTTTGGGCCCCTGGGGAAGATCTTTCGGGATTACACTACGGTGGGTCCCCTGGCGCAGGAGCAGCTTGGGAACCTGGGTCTGGGAGCGTCGCTGCTCCTGGAGTCTGGGCTTGCAGCGGTCCCAGTTCTTTACAGAGGGTGGCCACACAGCCCATGGCTGTGGTGTCAGGCTGTTCGCAATTGTTGTTTAGTTGGGGATGGGTTAGTGGTTAGGCAGGGTGGCGACATCTGCTGTGATGCTTCTTTTCGGAGGGAGGGCTGGAAGGGGGGAGTTGGAGTCTTTCTAGAGGACCTGCGCCTAGCGTTCAGTTTCTCTGTTCCTTTCCTGCCCTCGGTGTTTGTCGGCGAGTTAGCTGCTATTAGCATTGCCATTGACGTTGGCCTCGACTTGCAGCTTCCGGAGTTCAGGGTATTGTCCGATTCGGCGTCTAGTGTAGGTTGTATTCAGCGTGCTCTTTCTGATTTGGAGGAGTCACACCCAATTGTGGTGGAGATTGGTTGGAATCTCTTTGGCGCCTTGCAGTCTGGGGTCGTGGTGGAAGTTCGGTGGGTCCGTGGACACTCCGGACATTTCGGGAATGAGGTGGCAGATGGTTTGGCTCCTAGCGGATGTTTGTCCGGGGTAAACCCAATTTCGCTACCTGTTATCCCCTGTGACCTTCGTCCTGTTCTGATTGCTCGGGCCTCTGAGGCGTGGCAATTGGAATGGGAGGGGGGTGGCATGGGGAGAGGACTGTTTCATTTGCATCCAAAAGTGTCTGACCCTGTGGACCTGGCTTCTTTGTCCAGGCGTGATGCGGGCGTGCTGTCGCGGCTGCGCACTGGACATGTGTTGCTCAATTCCTATGAGCATAAGTTGGGATGGAGGGCTTCTTCTCGTTGCGCGTGTAATTCTGGAGACGAGACAGTAGAGCACTTTCTACTCCATTGTCCTCTTTGGGCTGCTTTCCGGCGGTTGCCACTAAGCCAGCCTGGTGTGGATTTGCTTGGTATCATTGGTGTTCGTCCATTTAATGTTGGGGCCTCCCGCACCCTTAGAGCTACCTTGCAGTTCTGCTGCAGCACGGGGAAACGTCTTTAGTCTGTCTCAATCGGAGCTAGTGCCGTCCGTGGCGTGGTGTGGCCGTACGGTTTAAGGTTTAGGTTAGGGCTTTCGTTTTGAGTGTGTGACAATCTATATTTAAATCCAAGTTAATTAAGGACCGCTATGTTCACATTGTCAAGTTATTTGTGGGGAGTTGTTGTTTAATTTTGTTAAGCTTCTGGATTGAGTATTCAAAATTCGGCACTTTGGTTTCTGTTGGAAATTTCGCTTTCCTCTGTGACTAATTGTTGATTGTGGCCAGTGGGTGTTGTGATTTGTTAGGTCTAAGGTTTTAGTTTTAAGGTATAGGATTGAGTGCATGACTCCCAGGTCTGTAGTACTCAGGTAAATAAATTCAATTCAATTCAATTCAATCTTTATTGTAAATATACTTATTGTTTAAAATGCTTAATAGTGTGTGTTATTTCTGCATTACGAATGTTATCTCTCTTTTCAAAAATGTTCCTGAAAAAGGCCGTATTGGTTTGGCCTTTTAAACACCGTTTTGAGGAGCGTTAGAAGCAGGTGGCGTATGGAGGTGGATGGGGGAGGGGGGGGGGAGAGCAAACTCTAACGAATGTCTTACTTCACTCCTTACGTGGTGCTTTCGTCGTTACATATTTCAAGCCAAAGTTCTGAAAAACTTTCCGAAACTCATCACAAGCCTGTTCAAACACTGATTCCGTGCACAGGTGCTCGGCACACAAAACGAGTAGCACCAGGGTAACTAAATTTGACCAGGAAGACAAAAAAAGTATTAAAAAATATTTAAAAATCACCACCACCATTAATACTTTTTTTGTCTTCCTGGTCAAAATTAGTTACCCTGGTGCTACTCGTTTTGTGTGCCGAGCCCCTGTGATTCCGTGTGGCCAGCATTAACACTCGTTTCCTACAATAATGAATGTCCTTCTCCTTCCTCCCCCTCTTCCCCTAAAACAATAGCCTATCGTCTCGTTCATGGCCAGGCCAGGTTAGCCAAGCTGTGACGCTGACGTTTACGACGAAAAGTGAACTGCAAATCCTGAGTAATTCGTCTCATTGTCGTCAGTGAGAAATTTGGTACAGAATCGTATTCGTTTACAGCACGTGTCACTTTTCAACAGTTGCAATGTCGTCATTTCGACAAAAATCATTAACTGTTTCCAAATTTCTGAAAACGTAAATTCGTCGCATTTTTACGTACGCGTGTCCGTGCATCGCAGCAAGGCTGTCGATTGAATAACGGTTGTGATCGTACCGTGTTTTCGCACATTCAATTAATGCACAGATTACGGTTCGACAACATCGTGATATCAACAGCATTATTGCAGCAAAACCTACATGTCAGCCTTACGTGTAGGGCTGATATTTTTCTTGGTTGATATTTTTTCCTCCTCCACAGAATGGTGCGTTATGCATTGTTCGTATTTCGTTTGCGTGGCGCAGTTAAACACTCAACACTTACTTTGAACTCGGTACTGCAACGACAGACAGCAGCTTCGAATACGCCGCCCAGCAATCGTGTTTCTTTTGCAAATCCACGAATAGATTTCTTTGATCATGTTGGCGCGGTTGGCTGTAGACATTCATTACAGTTTGTTTCTGGGAACTCGAAAGGCACCTGCAGAAGCCATCGCTTGCGCTGTTGTTGGCATCGCCACCATCTTGGAACTACTTCCGTTTGGAAGACAAAGGGTTGTTTTTAAAGTCAGCGGCTTGCGAGTTGCTTGGAAGCGAGGCAAGCTTTCCCGTTTTTTAATTCAAGCCGCTTGCCGCTGAGAAACTTTCTCGTCGTTTTTAAAGTCAGTGGCTTGGCAGTCGCTGGCCAGCCAACCAAATGGTGCTGAGTTCGCTGAGCTTACGCAGCTAATATGGGGGCACGATGTGCGCATGCGCCACTGCCGCAGAGCAACAATAGGCAACAATCATAATACATGCGATAAATCTACGTGATACATGTGTATAAGTACGATGTTGATAGCTGCCAGCAGTTCAATTGCTTAGTCTTTTCTCTCATCATCTTAAACGCTACTAACAATGCGATAAAACAGATATAACAACTGCTTTTGTCATTGTCGGCCATGTTTGTGCTTAGTAAGCTTCAAATAATGTCGTTTTTAATCTCAGCTTGAAAATGGGCAAAGCGCAGAAAGCCAAAACCAAGCAAACTCAGCGCTCAGCAAGCAAGCCGCTGACTTTAAAAACATCCCTCAAGTGGCTGTCAAAGTTTGAGATCTGCTGAAAAATGTTAATCGACTAATTTTTGGTGTTTCATGAAAATTATGTATGGCCAAATACCGTACCTGTATAGTTTCTGAAAGCGTTTCATCCCTAAAACGCTTTGGTTGATGCTGGGAAAACACGAACTACGTTAAGCCTACCGTCGTAATACAATTTCAACGCAGGCGTGAAGAGGCTCTCTCGCATCGCTAACTCTCTCTCCACTGACTAATGTGGGTGGATTTTACCATAGTTTGTACGGGTCTGAGCATACATTCGAAATCTGCGTAAGTTATCCATGGATGAGGATTACGTCTGTCATAGTGTTGGAATTTTAACGTGTTATTAGCAGGTGATAGGAAAGTAAGTACTTGCTCCTTATTCAGTCTCACACATTTACCGACGTGCTCCATCATGCAGGATCGTTCTTTAGTAAAGACTGCGAAGCAGTTACGACAGTAAAATTTTCTATGTGTTCCAGCACCTTGAAATCGGAGCAGCCTATCAATATCGAGGATGCTGCAGTAATGACTATTTCCATTTTCGTCGGCTATTAATAAGTCAATTACTTCTCCTTTCATGTTTTTATTCACTCTCACCGGATGTAATTTCCCTTGTACGAAATTACATTAATGGACAAATTTTTGGCTCGTTCGAAGGAATCAATTTCTCCTAGAGTCACGGCGAACTTCAACGTGGAATGGTCTACAGTATTTAAAAATGGTTCGTAATATTTAACTTTGGTTTCGTAGCACTTCATTTTAGCGGCTTAAACGGTATATAGAAAGCACTTTTCGTCATAATTTTCCACATTTACTATAACTTTGCTTTTCTTGCGTAATGGACTCGGCAAGGGTAAGAAAGAACTAAGACGAAAAGGATAGATTTTGCGACTTTTACGGTGATACCCCAAACTTTCAAAAAGCGCCAACCACTACCTTTTTCTTCGAAAGTTTCGACTGACTGTTGTATTTTTTTGCAAGCATCCTCCAAGATTTCC
>JAHWFP010206801.1:0-13757 GCA_023313725.1 Lithobius niger | reverse complement strand
TCCAAACCCAACTCTGCTTCTATGTTTCGTTGCAGTCTTTGCTCATATGGCAAGTCAGGGCGCGTTTATTCAACAAGCAACGTATATTTTCTCGCTCACTAGCTTTTACTTGGTTAATACTAAATCTGCTGGCTGCTTCTCGCCTTTGCCGAAGCATGCGGCTTTTAAGTTGTCAATGCGTAGTTACCTTGGCAACAACGCTGATGCAGATCCTCTCCTCGTGCCTCGCGACACGATGCTTGCGGCATGACATCGTCGATTTATGACAACAAGAAAACTAATTTTACTACAGCACAAGATGGCGGACTGACTTCCGAACGCCAGCATTCGATTTGTTTGCTTAGTTTGTTTTCGATTCGAGAACCCCGAAATGGACGGCATGCAGGATTTTGAATTCTCGCTGCGAACAGCTATTTATTCTATACCGTCGTCTGATCACCGCCTTAGGGCGCATTTACGCAACGCATTCTCGAAGCTGGAATTTAATCGCGATGGAAAAGGTATCATTGCCATGGTAACAACGTTACCTGGAACAGCTAAATCTGACATCGTTCGAGCAAATGCTTGCTGTCTTATAATTCGTGACAATAAGACAAAGAATTCCTCCTGACGAAACAATTTTCCCAATCGCTTCTAAACTCAATTATTAACTCGTTTCGTTGCGAACTGGCAGAGCTAAAACCATTGCCATGTTGGAATTTCAGATAATTTCTAGCTTTTCTAGCTGCGAGAATGCAACTTTGGCGAGTCGTTGCATAAACGCGCCCTAAGGATTACCAGTGAGAATTTTTTTTTGCCCTTCTCTTTATGCCTTTTCCACGCAGACAATATATTTCTGATACCCTGCTTCCTTGTGTCGAATTCGCCGTGCGGATAGATACTTTATTTCAAGACGTGAACGAGTCGACTTTAGCTCGTTTGGCCTACAGACAAGCACTGTACGTCGTATTTTAATTTCCTGTTGATAATGATTTCAAGATCCTTCATCTTCGAACTTACCTCGAGTGATATTGCGACTTAACTAATCCTAGCCTATTGGGAAGCTAGGAGCGGCCTCGTACTTGAGGCTGCTACACGCAAAGAACGCATGAATACTAAGGACTAATTTTTGCGAGGTGTTAAGTAAGAAACGTTCATTTTTTTTAGGTACCGCATCTAACGGTATGTATATTTCTTGTAGTATTTCATCATAGAACACAGCTAAAACCGGAGGGGGGGGGGGGGGTCACTTATTTACTTTGTAATCTCTGTTACAGCCTGATTACACTGGTTTCACGAAAACAAATTAAAGGGATATTCCTCCCAGCGCCATTTTTCTCGATCCTTTACATCAAGTACGGCCCCTAAGGTCTATTTACTTACTGTTAGTCTTTCCCTTGCTAAAAATCCGTTGTAAAATGTGGAGTTTAGAAGATTTTCTCTTGAATATTGGGAACTATATCTACTGTATCCTGAACGTATATAATCCTTTGCGTGCTTACAATAACCTTGAAGTTTCATGTGTGTGAGTGCGTGTTATAATTTTAATCGTTTGCTAATAATTACTATGATACTAAAAATCTAAACGACTAATGCGGTAAAAATTAAAATTAATTATGCCAATAGATCGCCGAAGAAAAATTATAATATGCTAGCCTAAAGAATTATAAATTGTGATGTTAAAACACGAAAATCATTCCGATTTGTGATGACACAATCTTTAACTTGATGCTGTTTCGTATACTATTCCCAAAGCCAACTGAGATAGTAGCTACGTTCCTCTCTGCGAGAAACGCAGCTACTATTTCAGTTGACCTTGGCGATGGTAACATGCGCGGAGGTGATCTGGGCGTAGCTGTTATAAGGCAGGCGGTAAAGGAGCTAGGAGCTCAGAAATGCGAAGTATCCTCGTTGTAGCTCTCACTTTGTATTTCACCTCTTGCCTCACAGGTCGTCTGGGATAGAAACTGCCATTTCTGGATGTAGGCCAGTTGATTTAACATCACCAAAGCTATGCAACACGCATTAACTTCCCCGGTACGCGCGAGAGCAGGCGTGGTGTTGGGAGGCAGGGGCGTCGGCATGTGGGGTTATGGAGGGGGCGGCATGTGGGGTTATGGAGGGGGGGACCCCCCCCCCTGCAATGTTGGCAAGTTGCACGAAAAGTCGGCAATTTTGAGCCTCGTCGGCAAAAATGTGTTGCTGAAAACCTTTTTTTCCCCAAAAACTACGTTACGGTATAACACGTGCTTGCTTTCAATACAATAGTCACACATGAGGAAAAAGACGGTATATGAATTTTCTTCAGGCAGCATTATCTGTGACATTTAATGGGTAAACCCACTAACCCACCTACGAGGAAATTATTGTACCCATTACCCCTCCCTCCACACCCTCAAACGGATTCGGTACTTCCCCTATTCCAGCGACTACATCCCAACCAAGGGTCATTCAGTCAGTGTGTTTAAAATGCAGAGGGAAACGTTTGATGACGATTACCGAAAAATACAGGAAAGGACACGCAACAGCGGCACCAAAGTAAGGCTGAAGCTTGCTGGAGCACCTGAAAACCCATTTACAGTGGCCAAAGCTAAGAAAAAGAACAAGAAAAATCGGCAGATCTTGTTGAAGGTTTAAGCAGAGTGAGAAAATGAATGAAATTAATGATGTCGGCAATAATTAAATAAATAGACAGTAAGTAATCCTTATACCAGGGATTTGGTGATGGATTGGAGTGCCAGTTCGAATCCGAGACACGTCATTGGAATGAAACGTAAGTGCATAAAGATGGCTTACTGTAATACATTATTCTATGGTATAATTTTCGCTGATGGCTTATTTCCAATTGGCCAACAATAACTGCTAGAGTATGGAGTAATAATTTTTGTACTCGAATGCATCATAAACTATTTAATCGGCACAATGACCAAAAATTACCGGTCTTATTGAAATCACAACAACTTCTTTAATATTGTTTTCTTTCCCATAATTAACTTGGCTATCATTTGCCTTGTAATCCCGTTTTGCCGAATAATATTTTCTTCCAAAATGACGTGCCTTTCTTATGCTGCCGCACTCGCTGCGGCTAAACATATAACATCAGATACCGCATCTAATCCAAAATGCCTCCCAATTAGGAATGCATCTTTAACTTCTTCAATACTAAATTTTTTAAAGAATTTGTTGATTCGGTGAAACGGGGTTCGGCGAATCGGAAATACACTGTGCATGAAGCTTAACCTTTTTATTTGTTGCGAGAAATATAATACAACCAGTTTGTATTCGATTTCTATGTTTAGGTTAGACATCGACTTTGTTTTTGTTGACACAAACAAGTAATTTGTACTTCTTATCATAAAAATCAAAAGAAAAAAGAAAACCTGATACAATTTTTAAATCACTCATTAATGTACCTCTGTTTATTGTTAAAGATTGTATCATTTTACTAGCAGTTTCTTTAAGTGGATGAACTAAATTTTGAAGTTAAAGGTGCTTGCTTTTATTAAATTACATCTCCACGATTTTTGGGGGGGGGGGGGGTTGGGGTGTTTTAGGTGTTGATTTTATAGTATTCTGCAGGGAGGAGGGGGGTTGTGGTGTTTAGCTTCGACTGAGTGATCGCGATTGTTGGGACTAGAAGCTTGGCAGCCTTAATTGTTGGAATGAGAACACTACTCGGCAAAGGAGACACTGTTTGTGCGAACGGTGTGATTCTACCATTTTTCGTTTGAGGTGAAGTAGATCTGTTTCAGCCAGATCTGTCTATAAAAAGTAGCAACCATGAGCTAGGGGCGAAAAAATTCTTATGTTACAGCCTAACCTAACCTAACCCAAACGTTTACGCCCTGGTTACAGGACCCCACATGTCAAAAACTCACCCGCAGCACGCGGCATTCCACCTTTGGTGCATGCAATCACTTCGTTGCGTTGTTTTTTTTTATTATTATTATTTGTTATATCCGGTTGTTGAAGTGAAACGAAACTGCAGTCAGCATCCTTCATAGTGTTAAACCATTTATTGATATCTAATCTTCGCACACGAATAAAATTATGTTAGATCACAAGAAAAAACGCAAGGAATACAAGAAAAAAGAAAGAAAAACAAAATATAAAGTCTAAAAGTTTGTATCATGATAAACAAAGTTTTTTGGCGCACGTTTTATAAAATACAGATTTTAAAAAACGTAAAAAAAAAAGCGTCCCACTCTTGGTTGGTTTCCTTGATAAAATTTTGTAAAATAAGGCAGACTACTTATTTTTTTATTTGCCCCCAAAAAATATCGCGATAGTAAGAAACGTCACCAATAATGTGTGCAAGAGTAGTAGAAATAGATGGGCACTCGTAACCAGGGTTGAATGATATAGGCATACACATGTCTTATGGGTTGCTATGTGTTCCTATGACTGTTTAGTGTTAATGGTCGAGCATGTCAGCCACTTAATGAAATGACTTAAACAGTTTACAATTGTGCTGGCAGATTGCATAAAATGACCAAAAATTGGATAAGGAAATTACGATAAATCAAAAGCTTCCGGCCCCGGACCCCACTGGGGGAGCTAATAGCGCTCCCCCAGACCCCCTAGCTTCTAGGGAAAAGTCGGCACATCTGTCTGATTCCTCCCCTCCAATTTTTGGCCTTCGCTACGCCCCTGCTGGGAGGCACACAAAAAACGAGTTTTCTACCTCAGTCGGCCTTGGCTTGAAAAACAAAACACGTTCATCACTTCCAAGGACATTTAAACGCTACTGCTTGCCAATTGACACCTGCTTGGACTGTTCGAAGCGCAAGTGGTATTTTTCACACATATTTACTAAGTAAAAAGCAACACGGCGCAAATTCACCCCCTCGGTATTGGACTAGCCGTTTCTTGCTCACGAGCAATTATAGCCGTTAAAGGCACATAACTCCCTCCGGTATATTTTAACAGTTTCACGCGATACATTACCGGAAATATTTTTATATAAACTGAATTACCTTTCATTTGCTGGTCTAAGGGTACGGTGCAGATGTCAGTAGTGGAGTGGCGAGTGAATGTTATTAGGCTTGTTTTAAACGGCTCGGTCCGAGCGGTATATAACTCCCGCCACATCGCTGGCAAGCCGCGGCCCTGGAGGAAGGATAATTAATCCTTCGCTCAAGAGTGCGACTTGGTCGTACGATGTGTCACGTTGCAGCGGCCCCGAAATGAGTATGACTAGCGTCTAGAGCAATGCGCGCTGCGGTCGTTTGAACTATATATTTTAGCGTAGGTGACGCAGAGTAAAGCGGCCAGAACGGAGGGATTTATGTGCCTTTAAAGCGCCTATGATTCACGGATAGTAGTAATAATGCGTTGCGGCCCAAAACGGAAGTGACGTCACAGGTCATGTGACGTCATGATGACGTCACGATGACGTCACTTCCGGTCCAAGATGGCGGCGCCCACAGGGTGAAAAAAGATGGTGGGGAAAGAAAATGACATCAGAAAGTGGATGGAGTCACTCCCCACGTCAAAGGGAGATGTGACGTCATAGTTAAAGACGTCACGAATCTCTTTGACGTTTGGGGAGTGTATATAAGGTAGCCGTGTTACATGTAGTAAGGTCCATTTCTGTAAGAGTCACAATTAGAGATGGACAAACGTCTTTATACACCGTCTGGCCGTGTAAGAACATTTAAGAATAGGTGGACACACGACAGAAATCTGTCAGCAAGGGTACTGGCTACATCAGGGTTTTACAGATGTGACGAAGAAATGGATAAACAATACAACGTAAATGATCTCGTGATGTGTCCCTATTGTCAATTTAAACTAGGGGAATTTGTGCAGAGTGACCAACCAATGTCAGATCACAAGACTTGGGGCGCGGACTGTCCATTTGTTCGCGCATTTCCTACTGGAAACAGTGACGACGACAAAGGGGAGTATTCTAAAGTGTATCCTCAAAGGTCCTATTGTGAATGTGCAAGAAAAAACTGTAATAGATGGAGAGGTATTGGGTGCGAGAATATTCCACCGTTAGCTCCCTCACAAGAAGGTATAAAAGGGGGAGAAACAGGTATAGCTGGACCATACAACCACCGAGATGAATGCTGACCTGTTCACGCCGTCAGGACGGGAGAGTACGTTCCAGGGAAGATGGGAGCATGGGGGCACATTAGCACCACGTAAAATGGCAGAGGCTGGATTTTTCAGGTGCGGGGACAAAGTAGATCGTATGTATGAGGCATCCGACACAGCGATGTGTGTGTATTGTGAGCTGCGCATTGCTAATTGGCAAGTCGGTCAAAACCCACTGAACGAACACAAAGAGCAGGAGAAAAACTGTGTATTCATAAATCTGTTCCCAAATGGTAACGATTTTATCGAAACTAGAGAGAAAGACATTGTGTATCCACGAGGGCGTGATGAATGTGATTGTGATGCTCACACACCGTATAGAAGATCGGAGAGACCCCTGTTGCAACGATCAAAGTCGGTTCGACCGTGATAAAAAGAGATGGAATAGCGAGTGACCGTTACATACACCATCCAACCTTACACGTACCAACACGATGGGTCTGGAGCTAAGACATTTCCTGGACGTTGTGCTACTGTGTTTACTCGTGATCGATACTGGACTTATAATACACAATGCAGTAGATTACCACAAAGAGGAAAGAAGACCTAACTCAATAGAAGATTGTGAAAAAAACGCCATCTTTGTGGATACTGTTGTGTCGTATCTGAACCGACAGCAGTACGACAACACCAGCTGTTTAGAAGAGCATCATGTGTCAAGCGGAATAATTCTGGAAACAAGATGTGACGAGGCAAACACATTCCTGAAGATTAATAAATACGTCAATAAAGTCATTAAATGTAGCTTTGGCCTGACAAAGTACCAAGCTGAAATTCTATACACCCATTTGGTCGCTATACTTCCGTCTGTAAGTTAAACAGCACGACGAGCTATGTTTACTTTATATCTGGCATTGATCCAGCTGCTTGTAAACATCGTGAAATAAAGATGATGTGTCCATATTTACTTTCGTCTGTTCTGTATTTACTCAAACTAGCGGCAGCGACGAGCCACGGGTGACGTCACGATCGCAAATGACGTCACGAGGTAAAATTTGTGCAGAGTCTCTCTCTCTGTGTTATGGCTTTTTGTTCCTATCAGTGTTGCTTAAAAACTGTATCATACGTGATACGGTGTTCAAGCAACCAAAAAGCTAGATAAGGTTTTTTTTTTTTTGTTTGTTGTTGTGTGTGAGTTGGACCACTTTGTTGGTTAGCCGAAAAAGACCTATCAGACGTAAATTAAACCAACAAAGGAATGTAGAGTAGTGGGCAAACCGGAGAACCCGGAGAAAACCACTCTTGTGACTGGAAATTTTCAGAAAAAAAAAGGAGTTACAGTCACAAGGCAAAGTTAAGCCGAAACGTAATATTAAATTAGTTTGCAAATGAATAGGTTTTTGAAAAGGTGAAAAACGTTAAGGTTTGACTGTAAGTGTATTGAAACATACACTAACCGTTTTAATACTACCATTCCCTATCTTAATAACGTAATGTATTATAAGAATACACTACGTTATTAAGAAAAGCCCAAACGTGTGCCCATCCCAGTCTTTCTAACAGATTTTTATTCAGTTAAAACGGTTAGTGTATGTTGTGTCCCATAAAACGCAGTTGATTACAACGTTCGTTTACGGTTTCCCTAGGAAAAAGTAAAGGAGAATAGTAATCAAGTACGTTTTATGGTGTGTATCTTCTTCGTCCTGGTTTTATTATTTTTTTTTTTTGGTTTTCTTGTTCTACATCACTTTTTTCATGGAGGCGATCGGCCGGCCGGGTGGTGGTTACTACGAACAAACAGAAAAAAAACGAAGTCCTACTTACTCACCGTCGTAAGAGATGGGGGTAGGTAAAACACAAAAATAATGTAGCATTAATAAACCTATTCCGTACCGACTCTAAGCCGTTTGTGGAGACGGACACGTTCGGTACACGAGCACCGGCCGAGGACCGTATCCGATCCCAAGCGCTCGTAAGGTCTTTGTCCGTGAATGGAATCGGCGGCGGCGGAGACGGTGGAGGTGTCTCCGGCCGAACGGCTGGACGTGACGGAGGTAGTGGTGGAGGTGGAATGACGTCCATAGTAACGGTGTTGTTGTTGTTAACGTTGACGTCGTCGCTGTTCATCACACCACCTCCGTCCACCACGTACTCCAATGCTCGCCGACACACCACGTAGACCATTCCGCCCTGGAAGAGACCAGCGGCCGCCGCGATCACCAAGCTGACTGTTAGCTGCCACATAGTGAGTCTGAATGAATCTAAAACCCAAACGGATCCTATAGAAGGGACGCCAGTGGCGGGAAAGGCTGATTCAAGGGTCAGTAACGGGTCAGACTCACAAGCCGCTCGTGAATACGTCTCTTATGAATGTGTCAACTTAGACGGAAGTCGGTCCAGAGTATGTTTACGTAACGCTAAAAGGAAATCGCCATTAAGAACTAACCTCATGTCCCTCGTTGCAGATTGGGCACAGTCGGCAACGAGTGCACAAATCACACCCCGCCCCGAACCAGCCACCTTTCCCCCGGTTGAACCGTTGGTGTGCCAGTTTATTGCACTTGAAAATGAATGAAACACAAAATATAGTTCGTTATCTTAATTCCGTAACTGATGAAAAATAAAGGAAGAAAAACTAAAATACGTACGTTGAGACACATAAAGTGTACCATCTCAATAAACGTAGCTTTTACGTGAACTGGTGCCTAATAAATAAATGTACTAGTTAGCTAAACTAAACTAAAAGACGCAAATGTAAAGAATAAAACACGAAATAACGTCTTACACGTATTATATGGTTCAAATTGTAAATTTCCGGCTCCGTATCGATCCGTATTCGGAGATCACCCTCCTACATAGAAATACCATTTGTTAAAACAAAAATTAAACACGAACAAATCAAATGATGAATAGAATAGCGTATGGGAAAGAAAAAAAAGGAAGACAAACGTACGGTCACCCTCTTAATAATCTCGCGTACAGTTAGGATGCACGGACGAGTCATGTTGGCAAAGCGAAAAACCGACACCACGGTATATAAACGATATTGCGGTGATTATGTCATCACCACGCTCCAAAGATATTCAATTGAAATGATTACTCATCAAGTCGTGTGTCAATGATGTAGACACCAGAGGTATTCGTGAAAGTCTCAATTCTATGGAATGTGTTTAATCAGTCTATACGATCATTACCACGCTGTTCATTTCTAGAGACTAGTATTCAATTGAAATGATGACACGGCTAAGGTATAGCCACGAGAAAGTCGTGTCTCAATGGAAGGTGTTTAATCTACCTAGACGGTAATCCATCACCGTGAAAAGGATACCTGTCAAAATTGATACGTAATGCTCAACGTTGCAGTTCTTTAAGTGCAAGTAAACAGTACCGTACCAAAGTGACGCGTCATGTATGTACTTCAAAGGCGTACAGTAAGCCACTGAATAAAGCAATAATTAAACTGGTATTCAGAAAAAACAGTTGAGTCATGTATGTAAGGCATTACAAAAGAAAAAAAGGTGTACGGATGCCAAGAAAATTGCTATAAAAAGGGATTAGTTCCAATCCAAAAATCGTACTCAAACGCACTACGAGCTTCGTACGCTTCACTCTTGGTAAGTCAGACCTAAATTCACTTTTGTAACTTTGCGCTGTTTCATAGCAGTAACGTTTTCACATTAGGTTTTTTTTTGTTTTTTTTTTTACCATTCTTTGTAGGCAGGTTATTATTAATATTGAATACTATTATTGTTTTTATTATTAACGTTATTATCACCATGGAGATTGACCTAGGGAATAATGTAACGGTGGACGTATTCAAAGTAAATGAGTACATTAAAATCAGATTTCAGAAATCTGACGACGAAGGGATGTTGAGGTCGCACGGCATTACGTTCAACATTCAGGAATGGCTCAGTTTCGAACATAAACTGCCTCAGTGGATTGTACACTTCTATTACAATACACCCCGTCTACTATACGTAGGACCCACTTTAATTATTTCATATTTTGATAATTATAACGACAAGTATATAGCAATGTCGAATCACGCTTTGGAAACCATTAGGTTGTACGAGTCAGAAGTGCGCGCTCTCAACAATGCTCGTGGAACGATTGAGGAGCGTCGTCAAATGCTATTACATGGAGCGTTGGAGTATCACTTATAGTTGTTTTTTTCTCTTTTCACTTCTCAGGAACAACTGATACCGACCGTCATTATTATTATTAATACGATATATCATCATTATTATTGTTATTATTAACTTTAAAAGAATGGCTACTTTGCAAACCGAGTTCCCTCTTAAACCCGAAATGTCCGTTGGTTTGGGCAACTGCATTTTTCTAACTTGCAGTAGATTCAACGACGTGACCAGGGTCCACGTCAGAAGATATGTGGAAAATCCAATAACCTTTACACCTACGGGTCACGGGGTCTGTTTTAGCATGGACGAATGGACAAAAATGGTACCATTGTTTGAGAGGTGGATGGTAGCCCTTTCCGGTACCCGTCCGGCTCAGATTTTATACACAAGACCCAAATTCGGCGTTTCATACTTCACCGTTGACAATGAGAAGGTCTTGAGCATCGTAACCCTGGATAAACAGACGATGGACCTATCGATCGATCAATTCAAAACGATCAAGGCATCGGTCGGACAAATAGAAACATGGGCCCACGAGCTCGACGTATTAAGCCAGGATAGTCAAGTGTATTAACCTAATACATTGAAGAAGTAGCAACTGCTAACGAATAATGACGTTCACGTAAACTGATATTTCCTAGCGATTGCTACTAATGATGATATTAACAATAATAATAATAATATTAGTATTTAATAATAACCGGATGATGTCTCAAGGAACGTCATTCTCCTTCTCAGACGTGACGATGACGGACGTGTCAGAAAACGGTCCTACTCAGTCAAAGGGTACGAAGAGACGCAAGACGACACCTTTTGGGAGCTATGTAACATACAGCGCACAACTACTCTTATCACCTACGGACAAATCCCTATGTTTCACTATTGTAGACGCCTTGACCTCGGAGTTCCAGTTGAAAAGTTACAGCATCGGTAATTTTGGAAATGGAACAATTAATTTTTACCTGAGGTTTCATGTGCCCGTGAATCAAGACGTCGTCGTGGGGATACTAAGAACAATCTCAGCCACTGCACTATTCGGAGTTACCCCATTAAGGACTAAAACGGCCAGAAAAAACTGCTTGATAGACCTATTCAAAAGTGACAGTTTACCCTGCGTGAAGCTGTCTGAGGAAGACGAGTCCATGTTACCGTTTGAATTATTGTTACCTTCGTGGTTAGAGAAGCACAAGGACAGGGTGTATAGTCTGGACGATCCATTTATTCTAAGACACGCGCAATATTATCCTTATATTGCCGCTCGCGTGATTAATTCACCGTACTTTAACAATCATACAGTTTGAGTCATGTAATACTGTAGCAAAAAAAAAAAAAAAATAACATTAAACAATATGAAGTGAAGATCTTGGTTTGTGTGTTTATTATCGTATTAAGTTCCTTTAGGTAAGTCACAATACATACATATAGTGTACAAGTATCGCGTAAAGGATGTTGGGATGACGAATGCTTCCTTTATTCTGTTAAAAAAAAAAAAAAATAGGTTTTGTCAGGAGTGGTATAAAAGAGGCGTACGGGGCGTTAGCTCATTCATTCATTCATGGATGCTCGGCTTCATCATCCCAGCAACCTTTTCTGCGTTGGGCCTTCATTTAGTGGGAAGAGCACTGCTATCGTAAACTTAATTTTGAAATCTCAAGACGTTTTTAATCCACCTCCAAAATCCGTTTGCTATTGTTACGGAGAGGATCAGTCTCTTTTCGATACTTTACGAGAGGCCAGTCCAATACCCGTACAATTTCACTCCACTTTTAACAGAGACATTTACGACAGTATACCGCGTGACGCAGTTTTAATTCTTGACGACCTCGTATATTCATTACCCACCGATTTACTTCACGACGTGGTTTTGAGGGGTAGTCATCACAGAAGCATTACCGTGATTATCGTCGTACATAACTTATTTTCAAAGACTTTACGTACTGTCTCGCTAAATACGCATTCGTTTCTGTTGTTTAAATCGAGTCGTGATATTGGGCAGTTGAAAGTTTTAGCCAACCAATTGGGAGTGTCTAAAGATTTTCTGTTACCTGTTTACAAAGAAGCGACCAAGGAATTGGGTGACTTTCTCCTAATAGATATTCATCCTCTAACGCCGGAAGCGATAAGGTTTCGTTCTAATATTTTTAAGTTACCTATAATGGTGTACCAACCAAAATGAAGGCTAGTAAAATATTAGACTTTGTTCCTTTGCTAGAAGTGTTAAATTCAAAAAAAACCTCCAAACGCGTGAAGACGATTTTGCTACAGTGCCCCGAAATAAGAGAAGTATTGTGCTTAGCATCATTAAATTTATTAAACGGCCGTGTACCTTTAACGCCCATTCAAAGAAAGACACTAAAAAAATATAAGAAGGTGCTTCTGAAACTAGCATCCAAAAGCTGCTCAAACAAGGACAAACATAAACACCTGTCCAAGAATCAAACGGGAGGTTTCTTAGGTGCCCTATTGGGACCCGTTTTAGGCCTACTGGGTGGACTAATAGCCAAATAGAGATGTATAAACGAATGCAACTAATGCCTTTGGACGTAGCGCCGACTAGGGACGACAGGTCCGTCCCACACCCCAGGTCCGCGTTTACCCAACCCCTAAATAAACTGGACGATACCATGAAGAGTATCTTAGGGGACCAGTTCCTCTCGGAATACGACAGATCCAAGCTATATACACAAGCCCTTCAAAGATATTTGGACGTCGACAAAAAGTACGAAGACGACGCGTTGAAAGTAACGTTTGCTACCCCCAGTAGCCCGGCGCCCCAGGCGCCGGCTGCGGCTTTGCCGCAGGGATCGGCCGCACGGGCGGCCGTTGGTCTTGCTGTTTCCCCGGCCGGCTCTGCCGGCCCCGGCAGCGGAGCTGCCGACGAATTACGGGCAAACTTGAAAGCGTTACCTAAAGTTTACAGGGGGAGGGTCGAACGCATGTTAAACAGCGGCAACATCGATTACGACCCGTTCGGACAGTTGGTGCACGAGGGTAAAGTGATAAAGGGATCGAATGTCGTAGATTTGCTTCACGGTGCAATCACAAATAACAAAGCTGTAAGAAAAAAGGCTCACTCTATTCCCGGATGGCGATTTATAAAGGAATATGTACCTTACAAAACCTATTTGCGTCGTTCCGACGTATATAAGCCCTCCCCATTTAGATCCACTCCTTCCGGCGTGTGGGATGTCAGGCAAGCGTCGGGAACGTCGGCGGTGGACGATCTACCTTTAATCGATTTTGACGAAGACCTGCCTTCTACGGATAAAAAAAGAAAAGAAGATGATGAAACTTTAGATTGGAGTAATGACTACCACTGATAGGATTCTGAAGTCCGTTTACTACGACCCGAGCGACGAAGGGAGTTTGGGAGGGGTCAGCCGACTGTACAGATCGGTCAGGGCAAAAGGGCACAGGATCACGTTGCGTGCTATCAAAAACTGGCTGAAAGGAGAATCTAGTTACACCCTATTTAGACCTATTAAACGTAAATTCGAACGTAACAGGGTTAGGGTGGGTGGTCCTGATAAAATATGGGGTATGGATCTCGCGGATGTCAGTAACTCTGCTCGTGAAAATGATAATGTAAATTTT
>JAHWFP010206800.1:27492-55053 GCA_023313725.1 Lithobius niger | reverse complement strand
TAATCTTGGCGGCCTCTCCCTGGTTGAATGATATCACTACCTTCGAAGTCCGACCCTTTTTGGAAACTTGGCGACGGCTTTTACCAGTTTTGGCTTTGAGTGGACTGTGAACGTACAAAAGGTCACATCGATTTATCTTCATCTGTACTTTTTTTTTACTGGAAAAATTTTATATTCGTAATTTTCTCATAGAAAATTTTTACATTTGTCACTGCCCGCTAAACCATTACATCACCAAAAGTGACATGGTTTGGTTTACTGTATGTCCATGTTTCACATGCTCAAGTTTTTTTTAACTTGCGCCCATTTTTGGACACACTGGCTAACAAATGCTGATTTTCATTCGCTTTGGTCACTTAATCAGTACATCCCCCTGTCCATAATTAAATAGCCGTTACATCAGGCAATAACACATTTTTTTGTTTGCGTTCCTCGTTCACATTTTGGTATTCAGAAATCCCTGAAGTTTACTATTACATCAAATTGCAAAGCGTATTGTTTTTTTTTTTTGGCTATTAACATAAACCCTGATTGCTCGTTGATGTTCTTATTGTTGCGTAACCGTCATCTAACATGCATCCTCTTATTCATACACAATCCACGACAATGTACATGTCTGCTTATTTTGTCTTTCATTACAGTTCACCTTTTAGTTCGACCAGGCTTTTACGCTAAATCTAAGGACCAGTGTTGATTGTCCAAGCCATTGATGCTTGAAATCTTTGGTTGCAACATGGAAAAAAAACGAAATTTAAATTCCTTGGTTGCAAATTTCAAAATCCTCTTACGCATTTGTCCTGACCCTGGCAAGCCGCAAACCAACAAAAGGACCATATCAGATCAGCATTACACTCGTGTGTAAATGTTCAGCTGCGTAGGCCTGCCCAATTTTATGCTAGCCGTGACCGTAAGTCTATGGGATTTAACATGGGAAAAACGTGACTGGCTAGTCACTACTTAGCTACACAATGATAAAAATAACGTTATTGATGCATCTTTCTCTGTATGAATGGTGGACATTCACCCGTTAATTTTTAGTTTTTCTTTATCCCCGACCCTCCCCCTTCCATTTTCCACAATTTGAAAGATTTCAGCCGCATTGGGATTTATCCTCAACATGGTAAAATATGATTTTAGTTGCTTACAGTTAACAGACACATGTCTGCTAGTGAGGCGGCCTTTTTAACAACAATCATATTTTAAGAATCGAATGTCTACAAACGGATGATATACTGTTACTTGACGGCAACACACTAGCATGTGTTCTAGATTAAAGTTGCACAAATTCATTTCTGGGCTTAAAAATTTCTATTTTACAACCTAGATTTAATTTTTTACTCAATTAAACACCACCATAATAAGGTCATCAGTCTTCCGTGGTTCTAGACCGCAAGCTCCCCAGGAAATGAAACCAGGAGTAACCGAGCATTCATGTTTAAAACCGTTAACATTGTTTTTTTTTCTTTTTAAGTTTTTGACTCCGGGTAATGTTTTATTTGAAATTTTATTTTTGCAACATATTGACTGCATGCTTAGGGGTTTAAAGTTTAAACCCCTAAGCAGTCCAAATAGGTCTGTCGCAATTAATGTTTCATCGCAGCAACTGAGGGCTACCGTGACCACCAGTCTGAAGACCTCACTAAATCATTATGGAAGTTTATTGTATTTCACTCAAAGGAAAACAATCAGAATCAATCGAGGAAATTAGGCTTCAACATTGGTTCCAACTCAAGGAGCAAGTGCATCTAAGTCACCTGGTCGCAACAATCAATTTTACATATTCTGTAACAATAGCTCGTATTTCTCACTCAGTATGTACCGAAGTAGTATCCAATAATGCGCGTCGCAATGCCTTACGAAAGTCACAAAGATGCTTCAAGTGTTTTTAGTTTCATCAGAGTTCTTTGTCTATCGTGCCTATTGTTTGCCGTTGATGTCAACAATCACATCATGATTGTCCAAAGTGAGAATCACAAGAAAAAGTGAAGCCTAAAGAAGCCAAATCATTACTTACCACTAAAATTTGCCATGAGAGTGCTGCAAGCAGGTTAAATGCCACTACATCAACAAACAATCCGTTTTTGAATAAGGGCACTCATGGGTTGGAGCAGATTGCTATGCTGTTGGATGGTGGTTCGGAGTGTTCTTTCATTACTGACAGAACAGTTCAAATGCTAAAACTTAAAACAACTCAAGGAAGAGAGCTGTCACTCATACCTTTGGTGGCCAAACTAAAAATCAAGTCACTCATCAAATTCCAGTGATGCTTACAGGCAGCAACAATGTACAGCTACAGACTGAAGCCTTTCAAGAACCAGAAATTTGCAATGGTGTGAACTCGTGGGAATCTGGCAGAATTGAAAACTTTTTGAGAAGCAAGCAAGAGAAGTCAAACCTGGTCTCAACTTATGGGTACTGGGGAGTCCGTACCTGTGGATGTTCTTTTAGGCACCAACTCGTACTGGCGAGTTGTCACAGTTCACATGAAGCGTTTGTCACCTTTCCTTATGGCTACTGAAACTAATTTTGGATGGTAGTTGCAAGGTAGAACAACAACTCACTATCAAACAACTTCTATGGCTTCTCTACTCTGCATTTTTTATTATTACTCTGGACAAGAATTTGATCAACAATTGAAAAGAATTTTGGAATTGGAAAGCAGTGGCATCATGCCAGCTGTGGAAGAAAAGTCTTGCACTTTTATCACAAGAGTGGAAGTCCATAAGAAGTTTGAGGAAGCCACAAGGAAAGGCCTGTGGGGCTGTGGGCTTTTTACGCTCGGGTGTTGAAGATTCAGTCGTGCCACTAGTTTCATTACTTCGAAGTCTCGTTTAGCGCCTATTCATCCAATGAGCTTTCCAAGATTGAAGTTAATGTCTTGTTTGATTGGTTCTTGTATGGCTGTGGCTATACATCAAGCTTGGAACAGAAGTGATTTAAAGACATTTTTGGGGGCAGATTCCAAGCCAGCTACGGATTGGTTAAAGGGTCCTCCTGATAGGTAAAAACATTGTTGGAAGACAGATCCAGGAAATTCAATCATTGTCAGTAAGAAACAAATGAATTACTGTATTGTTAATTCTAAAAATAACATGACATATCATCACAAGAGGACAGTCTCTGGAGACTATTCTTCACGCTCAAGAATTATGGAAGGGCCAGCTAGGTTAACGAAAAACAGTGAATTTTGGCCAATTGTTCAACTGGAAATCAGTCTTGAAGCAATGGTATTGAAAGAAAAGGTGACTAAACCGGTAGTACAACAGAATGTTATCTCCAGTTTTTGATCGCAAATTTGGCAGTTGGTAAAAAAAATTATTCCGAGTTTTAGCCTGGATTTTATGTTTTGCAAAGAACTGTAAGACGTCTAACAACAAGCAGCCAGTGTTGAATTCTAAAAAACTGGTTTGGAAATTAGTTAAGAAAAAATCCAGAGTAACATTTTCCAAGTGAATACAGAAGTGAATGCAGAAGTAATGGAAGAACAGAAGTATCACCTGTTTTATTAGGTTACTATCTATTGGAAAAGTTATTCATTTTCGACCATCATTTTCAAACATCCATGGTGGTGGCCAGGTAACTTTGATTCGTTTGAGATGCTTGGATGCTACGAGGCCGTCAGACTGTTCAAATAAAAAGGCAATCCATGATTGTATTGTGTGCCGGAATGGAATGCCAAAGTAGCCTCAGATCAAGAGAAGCTCCTTCGCCAGCTGCACGGGTGTGCAGATCTGAGCTTTTTCAAGTCACTGGAATTGCCTGCGCCAGGAGAAGTTGGGTCAAAGATAATGCCCACAAGAAAAAGGCTTATTTTGTTGGTTTTCTTGAGCAGTTACACATGCAGTTAACTTAGAATTTGTATCTTTACAAGGAACCAAACCCTTTGTACTGGCCTTGCGTCATTTTATTTCTAGAATAAGTGTTTGCAGCACCTACAGCGATAATGCGAAAACTTTTCAACAACTGGTCTTTTGTTATGTGCAGCCTGGGGACTGATATTCTAGAAAATGTTCTAAATCAAACGGCAAGAATTGGCATCGAGTGGATATTTATTGGACCTCAAGTGGCTTGGTGAGGAGAATTTTATGAGCCAATGGTGGGATCTGTAAAAAGACATTTAAGAAGATCAGTGGATTCTGCTTTGTTGGATATTGAAGAACTAACCACTATTCGTTCGGATATTGAAGAAGTAATCCACCAGCAGACCCTGAGCAACTGCCTCAGAAGATCCAATGGATGCTGAATATCTTCCACCTCTCTCATTGCGTTATTTGGGCGGTGCCTTGTGTGACGTTTTCCCTTCTATAATGTCACTGCCATCTAGAGATTTCTTGTGGAAACGTTGGGATCTCAGAAGGCGTTTGATAAATGGCTTTTGGAAAAAGTGGAGTTAAGAATATGTGTTGCAGCATCAATCTGCACGTACACTAAATGTTCCTACTTCAGAAAGTTCTCTTCAGTTGATTGATGTTGTCTTATTCCTAGAGGCCAGAGGAAGACGGCATGCATATCAAAATTTTCAGAAGGTAGAGACGGGATTTTCAGAAGGTAGAATATACATTCAGTCATGCTTCAGACAAGCAAATGCAATTTTCTAAAAGCTGTTCAAAGGATTTGACCTTTGGAAGTGGCATATTGGATACTCAAGACATCAATACTTACACTCCACTTACAAGAAGTAGATGAAATAGGTATATAGTCAACTATTAAGTATTATCTAGCACAGTCACTTACGCCCATACCACAGCTGTATTTTAGGAGTACTTAAGCAAAGACATAAGTCGGAGTTACTTCTTAAGTAGTAGTTTGGTACCATATCTGTAACTTGAGCAAAGAATTCAGTTCCTTTGCTTAGGCAATGTCTTAAGTTATCGTCTCCTACTACTGCTGTCTCAAAACCCCTACCTGAAAGCTAAGTAATGCCTGGATCTGAGTAAATGGTCAAGTCCTGTCATGAGTAGACTTAAGTAACCGTTGTCGCCGATGGAGGCAGTAAACTTTGCGTATAGAAAAGTTATATGGCTGAAACTTCGTTGCTGTACTTGTGCCACTTACCCCAGCATGCATGCCGAGTTTTGCAGTGATCGAAGCACTTTTCATTTTTTCTGTTTTGTCGACTGTACAAGGAGAAGCCAACTTCGGGGCAGAGATCCAAGCAACCTTATTTCCTATAGCGATGACCTAAGGGGTCACTCGAGTTGGGGATACACGAGAACGTCCCGGGAAAACTAGATGCATCTACCCACGAAGTTTCAAGTCTACTAGTGGTCGTGCTCTAACGCTCAAAACAATATTTTCGTTTGCCCATCACAATACGTTATTTGCCAGTAACACTTGAGAGTCTGGTTGTCTGGACTTTTCGTCCCGAACTGCCGGAGGAGCCGTTTATTTTCACCGATTTCTTTTTTGAAAACGTTAACAGACTACAGTTCTGATAACGCATCCTTACATACGACAGTTATTTTCTAGCAGTTCTGATTGAGGAGGATTCAAAATGGAACACGAAACCGGGTTAGGCTATAGAATGCTCTCGGGGATGAGATGCGTAGATACCGAGTTTGAAGTTCTCAACTATTCCCCACAACACCTTCCTTTCCTTTCCACTCAAAGAGAATTCTTCTTATATTATCAGTACCGTGGGGATGGTTCTAGAGCAGAATGGAAGGGCATCCGAAACCCCCACCAGTCAGAACTCACTGTCGTGTGCAGGTATGCGAAATCTGAACTGTAGTCTTTTGACTTTAAAAAAAAGAAATTAGTGAAAATAAAAGCTCCTGCCGGCAGTTCGGGAAGAAAAGTCCGGACACCAGCCTCGTAAGTCGGTGTTACTGGCAACGTAGCGGTGGGCAAACGAAAATAGTACTTTGAGCGTTAGAGCATGACCACTAGTATAATCGACTTGAAACTTGGTGGGCAAACGTCATTGTTGCTGGTAAACAACAGTCTCACGGTGTCGGTTATTATTTTTTATTGGAGAATTATTTCCTAATATATTTCGCTTGTGAGGATGCATCTTTTGAGATCAGACCACATCAGAGTTCATGACAGCCAATGAAAATGTTGAAATCAACTAAACAATGAGGAAACAGTCAATAAAAACGGCTCAAATTAAATAAAGGGGGTAGCAATGGAAGGGGGCAAGCGGCTGACAATTCGAACGGATGTGCCCTGTAACAATCAGTAACGAACAAAATGTTGCTTCAATAATGCTGACTATTACAGCCAAGCTGAATAGTTTCAAAGTTGGTTGAGTAATAATCACCTTCGGGTCAATATCACGCTTGGTATCAAAACGGAAAAACCAAAAATTCAGCCACACTGACAATAAGAGCGGCGCCCTCCATTGAAAACACTATTTATTTCCCTAACAAAACAAAACACCAGGGATTCCAAGGGAGGAGGAGAGGGATGGGGGCATTCAGACCCCACAATGGGGGGGGGGGGGGGGGGGAGGTCGGCACCCGTTAACATTTAATGATGCCTTTATAGTAAAGTATTTCACTCACGCATGCAAGAACCAGCTAGACCAGCGTGGGGATATCGGTATAGTTTATTATTATTATTATTATTGTGCTAACGATTATGATTTTCTGATTCTATAATGAATTGATAATTTTCCATTTTATCTAGGTGACCCATCTGGGTCTGAGCTCCGGAAAAAAATTAACAAACGCGTGGGGTTGCATTTTGTTGGGGCGTGCTGGCAGCTGAACTACAGAGGCTCATAGCCAGCGTTTCCAGGTGTGGTTACATGATAAACCACAAGCACTACGTAGGAGTGTTACTTGACCAAGTAATGCTCAAGTTTGATAGCAGCGGTACGACCGTTGCTCTAGTCATTACTTACAGTTCAAGTACTACTTGCCCAAGTAATTGCTTGAGCACTACTTATGCGGGAAGCTGTGGTACGGGCGTTAGTTTCATATGAAGCAAACTTTCAGTTAGTGTTGTTTTTTCCCTTTCATTCTTATGAAGCAAACTTTCAGTTAGTGTGGTTTTTTCCCTTTCATTCTTATGAAGCAAACTTTCAGATAGTGTGGTTTTTTCCCTTTCATTCTTAACTGTATTTGACAAACCCCTTCAAAATATTAGGACCTGTTTAATACCGACCTATGATGTTGAAGGGTTTGACAGACATTTCGTTCATCCTGCCGGTGGAGGCCGGTGGCAGAGGTGTGGGACTCAAAGGTTAAAACGCGAGGGCCATGTTTCCCAATGCGCCTCCACCAGTCAAAATTGAAGTGGTTTCTTTCCTGTAAAGATGTCCCGTTCTTCACCACAAGTGGGGAGGCAGCCCAACCCCAATAGCAAATAAAACTGGGAAGACATGTTTTCTGTGAGTGCCAAGAAAAAAAAAACCTGGAACTGTCAAACTTCAAACCTATGTTTCTCAGCAAAAATTGGATTAAAATCAATTCTGTTCGCACCACCTTCAAGCTTGATCAATTCTTCAAACTTCCAGGGAAGGCTATTTTCGATATTTATCACCGTTTAATAACTACGAACAATAAATCACAACCAACGATCGCTGACCTCATGAAGACACTGCCATTTTTATTATTAAAAATGTACATTGTTGTTTGGCGTAAAGCCACCTAGCTTAGTGTTTGTTATATACGGAAAGGGTGCTGCTGCAAATTACTGGCCCTTGGGTTTCATGTTTAAATTATGAATATTTAATTTGCATGGAGTACAAATGTTTATATACCGTAGATTTATTGCCTTATCTTCAGTAGGATCATTTTGCATCCATTATATTCCAAGTTTAATTATTATTAACATTTATTAACATTCAAATAGTCTGGATAACTGCTTTACCCAATTTTCTGTTATTCGAATTTGCATTGCATAAGTAAAATTTCGGCCAGAGCTGTAGTGACCACTACTTCGATTTTGGTGCCAAACCAACGCGAAACCAGTCGTCACATGGGAGCGGCAAATTTGACGCTTACCCAGCCGAAGTCATGAAGTCAAAGTCACATGGGAGTAGTAGCACTAGATTCAAACGTTGCAGTTGTGGGGAAGAACCACTGATCTGTATAGTCAAGACTACACTGCTCTTCCAGTGCTTGCCATGAAGTTGTGTAATGGTGCTCGCGCCATTACTCACTCAGTGGGCCTTGCGTGGCTCGTTGGAATTACCGGAAATGCACACTGGTGTAATATATATGTACATCATGATTGTCAACCAATTGTTTCATGACAGAAGAATAACACAAAGTGTGAAAAGAATCCGACAACATCTGAGTTATTATGAAGGCCAAGTCCTTCACATGGTGCTCCGAACAAACTCGCAACTGTCTGGATTGAAAACAAGAGGTATGCAAAAAGGAATTCAAAACGAAAAACTACAAACGAAAGTTTGAACATTGACCAGCTCGACGCCACGACCAACTTGCAATCAAACGATTGTTCGTCGTATTGCCGGGAGCCGTATTATTAACAAAGGAAAAAGAACAAAAACACTGAATGTTACCTAAACCAAACATTGACTGTGTACGATAACATGCTAGTGTTGATATTCCACAAATAATACGGTAATACGATTATGTATTTGAAATTTGCGCGCCAATTTGACTATGGCTCATCACGACAAAGCAAAAGGCAACAAAGAGTCACGTGACTTGCCGCATCGGCCATTCTCGCCTCGACGCGATTCAACAAATGAACTGCATGCTGCACCTCCGAACATTCTACATCCGCACCAGCAACAATTCAGTGTCGGCAGCGAAAACACGCCAGAATTAAAACAAAACTCCAATAATGCTTCGTCTTCAATTGCACCTGATGAAATATAAAACGACGGGAACTTCGGAGGAATTTTGACAGCTTAGGTCGGCGCACGCCAACAACCCCACTACAACGAAATAACCTCGCGGCTACGTCTGAAGCTATATATGTCGAACGATGCATCATAACTTTGCCAGAAACACCTCAACAAACTGCAACAGGCTCACATCCTGAAGTAAACAATGGATATAGACAGGATAAAATCAACATGCCACAAAACCAAAATGCAAATCAGAAAGCTATGGTAGTAAACGATACTGGCAAATCAAATGAGCACTTAATTCTGTCTTTATGTGAAGAATTACAGCGTAACTGAACAAATGGAGCTACAACGTAAGGAAAATGGAGAATTAAAAATTGCCTTACAGTGTGCTGGTACACAAATTACCATAAATCGTGGATTAAACGCCCATGGGCTTATGCAGTTAATTTGGCAAAAATAGGGGGTTATCAATTTTCCAACCTTTCTGGACATCTATTACAGAAAATTCGAAGCTTTTGAACGATCTCTGAAAGACCAATTTTTACATCCTTTTAATTGCTGTGAAGAAGGGAGGAGGCTTAGGTGAGAGATGCCCAGGCCTTGTGCAGTTGCTAGGAGCTAAAGGAAGAGTCCACTATTACTACAGGGAGGGTGAAGGGGCCAGTAACATAGCAAGCAGTACTATCTTTATTCACATCATATATAACTTTTAGGTAATTTTTTGTAGAAAAATGACAATTTGAGGGGTGGGCTTTAACTCCACTATTCCATATTTTAGGGGGTAGGCTTTAGCTTCAACTGGGCTTTTAATACACGATTTACGGTAATAACACCAACAACCCTGTTAATATTAGTTCATGGCCAGAGCATTTTGCCCAAGATTGTCCAAATATTGGTTCTGAAATGTGTGTAGGTAATAGTGTTACGCATGATAATATTGACATGAATGTGACAGAAGCAGTATTAACACGAAGATTACAAAAAACATGAGTATCAGACCATTATGGACCTATGCAAAATATTACTGCTAACCAGTCTTTAGCCAGGAGTGTAATTACTAATAACACATATGTCACACTAGAGGATTACACACGAAGATACACCTCACAGAACACACGAGTATTGCAGAACTGCACGCTACAGGTGTGGGTAAGTCAAATATTGGGTATAACCAGTTTTTAGCTAGGGGTTTGTATGTTAATCAATTTGATACTCTTCATACAACAAATACTAGCCATGAACCTACCCAAAACGCAACCTCATTGCTGGGTGTGAATATCGAAAATGATTTACAGCAAAGCAAAAATCCCATGTCTCTTAAGTGAACACACGTATAAGTTAGCCTACGACATTCCCCCCACAAATGCCGTGTCAACACTCTCAATCACTACCCAGATATGACAGTTTACGAAATAATGCGGTTAGTGATACTAATGCTGCGCACGGTCCTGCAATCAGACAAGCGCAGGAAACCATCGACTCCCCAAGTTCACAACTTGATGCAAAACAAATAGGCCCACACAATTACACAGTGCACGACACTGCACAAGAACGTTGAGTACAACGCAATGCTTGCACAATTGGTGTTCCATTTGAAAAATATGAAATGCTTATGCAAAATTCTCAAATGCAAAATATTGACCAAGCTAGAGTTTTGTCTGGGCAAAGTAGAAATCCCCAAAGTGCAAAGTGCAAATATGGCAAATGTAAATTCCCAAGTGCAACGAAAACGTGTGCAACATCAACAACACACATCCAAACCACTACTACACCCCAAGTGCACAATGAAACCCAATGTGGGGCAAAAGATCCAAATCCATTATCTCCAAGTTTGGTCCAAGTTTCTCACACTGTGACACCCATTACTAACACTGCACGACAAACCTCTCAGACTGCAGACCAACAACAATGCATCACTCAAGCATCAGGAACTGACACAACTCCGTTGAATGCCGCCACTACATTGGGAAGTAGTGGACAAGTGTGTCAAGCAGGGAATTTCATGGGACATTGCCACCACGCAGCGCTTGGATCTGCATTTGGAAATTTACAACAACTTGATGACTCGGTTAAGCTCAAAGACTGGCTTGAGAAGGCAGACATTTACGTAACAGAATGGGATATCACAGGCTCTGACCTAGATAACCTCATGAAAACACTGCTTCAAGGAACCTACAAAGCTTGGTACAATTCCATGAGCCCCGACCTGAAGTGTTGCACCGACATAAAGACTAACATACGCGAAGACCACTTGAAACTCAAAGACTGACCATGAACTCTTTGCTGAATTGTCAAAGTATAGGCAGCGAGTATCAAGCCCCGATTAAGTTTGTTACCGTCATTAGAGACAAGTTCAATCAAATGAAACACAAAAGTTCTGAACAAGACCAGATAGACTTTATCCTCGACCGCATGCAAGAAAATACAAGGGACCATTTATCACGGACCGCTCCAGCAACCTATGCTGAGCTTCACGCTGAAATCCGCAAGCTAAAACCATGGCTACAATTTCCAGCCAAAGATAAACAAAAGACTTTCGTTGAATCCCAACACTCGACACGAGGCTCAACAGTTCAAAATACGGCAACTACATCACAAAATCAGAAGTCGAATGCGATGACCGAACAGACTGTTTCAACCAATCGACCTGAACCCGAGCAACGAACAAACCATGAAACTCGCCCGAAGACAACAGAGTGAAACACTACCACTGGGAACCAAACCGGCCAACCTACAGACCGGGATAAACTACAGTAAAGTTCATTTACAACGAAGCCGTTTTTAACGAATTTTACTTGTGAACGAAGTAAAATCACAATATTGGTTGGACGTCTACTCTGTCAATGCATTTTGGATTCGCTTATAACGAATTATATATAACGAAAATAATGTACAATGAACAAAATTTTAGACCAAATTAGGAATTTTAATTCTTTTATAACGAAATTTCTTTTTTCCCAGAACCAGAATGGTCTTGTGCACATGTACGAAACAGATATTCATTACGATGCACAGAAAAAAATCAAATAAATGGCTTTAATAATTTCGGAGAACCATTTTTTTTTTTTAATTACGGGCAGTCATGAACTAGGTTAAAGTTGAAATCTCCGTGTTGACAAAATGCATCCAAAAGTCAGAGTTTGTTAGGCTAAAAATCGTTGTTCCCACCTGATAAGCCGATAGTGTGAAGGTTTATAGGCTCCTTTTCCATTTTAGTTGCGCATCGTGGCTGCCGATTTAATTTTTTAATGCTGTGAAACATCTTGCTTGTGATTTGCAACGACGAACTAAAACACAACCGCTCACACGAAATCTGAAGCGAGCGGCGGCGTCCATGTTAAAATCGCGCATCAGCCAATGAGAGCGCGCCAAATCGGTCACGTGGTGCCAACCGGACAATGAGGGAACGCGATCTTCAATTGCTTTGGAAAGTTAGCTTGAAACAGCCAGAAGCTGCCTACTACAATACGTCTGATTGGCTAATGCCAAATGGCCATCGAGAAAATATGTTGAGAGGCCTGGATAGAGGGGAATTCCAGCCTTCCAACGAATCCAAGATGGCGATGTCAAGTCAAATTGTTCGGCCGCTACCGCTGATCAAAAATAACCATTTTTCTGCTTTCTAACTTAGGGAAAAAAGAATGAGAACAACATTTTTGCTATTTTTATTGAGTCTAAACTCAACCAAAGTGTTTTTCTTTTTAATAAAATTATAGACATCGGTACAACGTTTTTTTTTTTTTTTTTTTAAAAAGCTGATATTCACTTTCTGAGATGTTGTTCTTCAGGCAAGAGTAATGAAACTTGCACAACAACAACCACCAACGAACTTTGCCAAGTCCACTACATGTCCAATGTAGTGGACTGGGCAAAGTCCGTTGGTGGTTGTTGTTATGCAAGTCTCATGACTCTTGCCTGAAGAAACTATCAGTAGATAGTCGAAAATTTGCAAGTTTGAATTGTGGAACTTGGACGATTTTTGGTTTTGCGTAAGTGACAGTCTTTAATATGAACTTTGACCAAAGTAAAATTGCTGAATTAACGGTATTTTCGAGGTCACACTAGATGTCATCGAAAATCGCCACTATGATGTCTCTTTGTTGTTTTGATGACTGTAACTTTTTGATGACTGTATCTTGGGCACAGACTTCATTAGATCAACGGAAATGGTACTCGACCTTACTAACGAGCAGGCTTATTTTCCAAAACAAATAGGGAAACAGGACAATTTCTTCTGGATATCTCTACAACCAAGAGATGACAATGAACCAATTCTCAACTCGATGTGGACAATGGCAACAGCTGATGGAACACAAGAGACTTTTAATGTCCTAAGTGATGAACAATTTACCGAACTCGATAACCTGATCAACAGTCATAGTGCTGTTTTCCCAGGAAAAGCGGGCCTAACAAATGTGCGCGAACATAAACCAGAATTTCAGACAACACCGCAACCATATGCCTCTAGATATGAACGCTCATCTCCCGAAGCACGTCGTGAACTTACAAAAATGATTAGACAATTGGAGGCAGAAGACTAAAAATCGAGCCATGCACTAGCGAATGGGGTGCACCCATGTACCTAAAACCAAAACCCGATGGATCGTGGCGAGCAATCTGTGACTATCGCAAATTAAACAAAGAAATTAAAGCCGATAAATACCCCATGCCACGAATTGATGAGGTAATGGAATTTTTGCCAAGGGAAACGTTTCGTGTCAACACTTGATGGACAAAGCGGCTTTCACCAAATACCGCTACACCCCAATTCGCGTGATTTCACTAGTTTCACCTGCCATTTGGGGTAATTTAAATGGAAAGTGATTCCGTTAGGATTAAAAAACTCGAGTGCTGAGTTCCAGAGGGTAATGACCATCATACTCGGCCCGCTCATCGGAACAATATGTATGCTCTATATCGATGATACAGTAGTGGCAAGCCGTAGATGGCAAGAACATAAAATGCATATAGGTCAGATCTTCGAGAAACTTGAAGCTGGATTTACGCTCAAGAAGTCCAAGTGCCACTTTTGTCTACCCATCATGACAATCCAAGGCTTCACCGTCAGTACGAATGGTGTGCACCATAAGGGGAAACGTGTAGACGCTCTTTCGAAATATCGTCGACCCACAAACAAGAAAGACTTGCAGAGATACCTAGGATTATGCAACTACTTCCGTAAATTTGTGTGTGGAAGTATCCGACCACTCAATAAACTCGTTAAGACCGACACCAAACTTATTTGAACCGACGAATACCACGCAGCATTCGAGAAAGCAAAACTGGCAATCCTGACCTCCGAAGCCCTTCAGCTGCCGGACTATGACCTCCCCTTCCAAACTGAATCAAATGCAAGCGATTTGGGTATTGGATCGGTGCTGACCCAAATTACAGACAAAGGTTGTGTTGTTATTGAGTTTTTCAGCTGCTCATTGACTGATGCTGAGCTGAAATACTCAGCATTTGAAAAGGAGGCACTAGCGGCTGTGGAATCTATCTAACGGTGGCGACACTTTGTCGAGGGGTCACGCTTTACACTCGTCGCAGACTGCTCAGCTCTAAAATGGGTCCTTACTAGTGACAGTGAGAAAGGACGTACTGCTAGGTGGGCCATCAGGCTGCAACAATACGATTTTGATGTGAAACACCGAGCAGGACGATTGAACACAGTTGCTGATGCACTATTACGTGTGCCGGTGCCACTGCTGCGTATTCGCCAGCAACCACGCTTAGAAATATCAAGCAAAGAAGAATTGGCCCAGCCGACGAGAAGATTCGGTGGATCAGGAAGATTCTAGAGCACCCTCAGCTTGCTGGACATGAACCAAGCAAGCTTCTAGCGCATACTGTAAAGAACAATACATTCAGAAACAACCTTGTTTACTACATCGAATCCGAAGTGAAACGGAGGGGACGAATCGATGACAACCTTCGTCTTTACGTCCCAGAAAATCTGATACGCACGTTCATCCACCAGCAACACGACTTACCAGGAGCGGGACATCTCGGAGAACATAAGACGCTGGCGAGGATCAGAATGGTAGGCTACTGGCCAGGGGTATTTAGGGATACCAAAGCCTATGTAAAGTCTTGTCATCACTGTGAAACTGCGAAACCATCACAACAGCTGAAACAAGGAAAAATGAATTCGTTCATAGCTTCAGAACCATTCCAAGTGATTGGCATAGACTTCATGGGGCCACTCCCAACGACTGCTGGAGGGAACCGGTACATACTGGTTTTGATTGACTTTTTCTCTAAGTGGGTCTGGATCGAACCGGCACGACACTGCACTGCAAAAACGGCAGCAAACAAATTCATCCAACTGGTCGTGCAAGTTAATGGGGGCCCCGCTGTATCTCGTGTCAGACAATGGACCGGCGTTTATTGTTGCTCTCTTCACTGAGGTACTCAAGAAATGTGGAACCATACACAGAAAAACCGCTCCATACCATCCACAGGCGAACCCAACTGAGAGGGCAAATCACACAATCAAAGCCTGTTTGCGTGCCTTCGTGCAGAAGAACAATACCTCATGGGGTCCTTTCCTACCTAACATACAAATGGCACTTCGTCACACTCCCCATGACTCAACTGGTGACACTCCACACTACATTATACACGGTAGGGATCCTTCAGATGACGTAAGATTGGTGTGTCTACCACGTGAATGAACTAACAAGACTATTGAGGAATATCTTGAAACGCAGAGAGCAAAGTGGGAGGAAACTAGAGACTTTGTTAGGGCACATCTTGCTGAAGCCGCGAGAACATCCGCACAGAATTACAACCGGACACGCCATGAAATGCAAATAACTGTTGGCTCGTTGGTCAAACTCGGAACTCACATCATCTTGAACACTGACAGGGTGTGAATAAAAAACTCTCTGCTATCTAGGAAGCACCTTACAGAGTCTTGGAAAAGAAGGGAGAGGTCACTTTTTTGGTGCGATCATTAGGCACGCTGACTGCGGTTAAAGAAGCTGCTGTAGCAGATTTAGAACCATACTACCACCGTCTTACGGAATCTGCGGATGCTGAAGTTTTAGACAGATTACTGCTAGATGATACTGAACATTTGGCAAGCATTCCATCACACACGCATCAGCACAACATACAACCACAACAGAATGTGCAACCACCCACAACTTGTACTGACACGCAAACTGAACTTGTGGACTGTAAATGGGCAAAAATTCAAAACTGTGTGCGTACTCTGACATAGAATCAAGTGGAAGTGACGGCTCATCCGTTGAAAGCGACTCTGACTGCGAGACTGAAGAGACATCTGACTCTGGTTCGAGTGTACCCACACCGATCGCAACCAGACCACAACGTACGAGAAGACTACCTATCCGCTACAGAGACGGTATATTAGGCAGAATCACTCACCCACAAAATGGACACAAAATTGCTTGTTACCGAGTATCTGACGACCATACAATTGACTATGCTACACTTCAAGTCCACAACCCCCTGCGATTCGCTTCAGTAGCAAATTGGGAATGGCCACAGACCCGGGTTAACCTGTTTTGCATACCATTGGGCCTCACAAACAGTCTACGGTACTTTTGACAGGTTGGCCTACGGGATGTAACTTGTTTGTAACTTTGGATAATCAACACAATATAGCCTACTATTCATTTGTGTCCAAGATATAGCCTACTATTCATTGTTGACTTTTTATCAGTTAGAATTTAAACTGTGTTAAAATATTTCAATGCATATTAGCCTACAAATGTGTTATAAGTTACATTTATTATCGGGTAGTATCCTGGTGCGTAAGTCGGATTGGTAACTACGAGGATATTTTTTTTTTGTATTTTGTGAAATTGCAAACGATGCATGTGAACATTTGAATGGGCGACGTTTTCTCCGTGGCCGTAGTTTTAACGCTCTTGATTGGCTCCCTTTGCAATTCTTTGTGTTTTGGCTGAGTTTATTGGACTCCATACAGTACACACATGTGAGGCTGGTTAGTACATAGCTGTTACTGGCGAGAAGAAACTGTATGCTGAGAAAACTGAGTTGCATGCTTTTGTTCTGGTTCTTTCCTTCAATGTCTTCTAAGCTTTTTATGTGATTGAAACTTACCATTGCTTCTAAGGACACAGCCTGTGAAATTGATATCTTAACCTTAAATGTTAGATGAAACAAGGCTTTGAATTAGTCGAGAATCTCGTAATCTCAAAACTGAATATTTTTACCATTTGGCCTACTGTAATCAGTTGAAATGTATGGATAGTTTTTTTGTATTCTTTATTGTAATCTGGATCATTGCAACATTTTGTTTGAATCAGAAATTGTTTGTCCGGAGGCCAAACACTCGGGGTTGGGGAGCCTGTAATGGTGCTCACGCCATTACTCACTCGGTGGGCCTTGCGTGGCTTTGGAATTACCGGAAATGCGAACTGGTGTAATATATATGTACCTCATGATTGTTAACCAATTGTTTTATGACAGAAGAATAAACCAAAGTGTAAAAAGAATCCGACAACATCCGAGTTTTATGAAGGCCAAGTCCTTCACAGTTGGAAGAGCAGTGGAGTCTTGACTATACAGATCAGAGGTTCCACCTCACAACCGCCACGTTTGAATCTAGTGCTACTGCTCCCATGTGATGTTTCCATAGTTTAGTGTTTTGGTGGATTCTTTTGGAAGACAGAAATCGCTAAATCTCCGAAAATTTAAAGTTGACTAGTGAAAGTAATGTGTAGTGCTTTCCTGGGTGGAATAAGTTATTTTTGTTGAAATTTCTTCTAATGTTTCGTCAAAATTTCTTTTGACTTTCTACAACAATATTTAAAGGCATTCTCCCGTTTGTACTCTTAGCGCAATGAGCCCATGCCACCTCTCACATTTATGGTAACAAAAGCGTTTAAATGATTCACTCCTCTAGATGGGTCAGGGCCAATGTTTTTGATGGTTTGAGTTGCCCGAAAGTCTGTTTGACATGGGGTGCGATACTGAATTTCCTACACTTGGTCCCCACCTGCCTGTAGTATGGGATGCCGAGGTTATAGCTTGGGTACTTTTGCCAAAGAAATCTTTTTCCTCCTTGAGCAAGGTCTATAGGGTCGGTCGACATTCTTATGATTGTACATCTCTTGATTCGTATGCAGTTCTCCTCCTCTCACGACGTCTGCCCAGTTAGCTGAAAACGTAACAATGCACTTTGTGTCATCCCATTCATCATCTGGCTTCCATTGCTCCTCATTGTCAAAGTTTGTCAGATCATAGAACGGCTCAATGTCGACTATATTTACGAGACACACATCCTTTAGATCATTAATTTTCTGCACTACATACGTCAGATCATGCTTACGCTCCTTAATTCGATAAGGTGATAGGTACACATGGTCTAGTTTTTGGTGATCTCCTTCGAGGCATCGGAAAGGGTAGGATAGGATCTTCACTAGCTTCCCTTTGTCGAAATTACTATCACACTTTCGACGATCGTAGCCGATTTTCGCTGTACGAGCCGCTTCCTGTAGGTGAGCTCTGGCGATGTCACGCACCTCTTCAGGGTTTTTTGGTGCTCTTTGAGATAATCGCCCATCGACTGCAACTGACATTGCGTTGACAAGCAAATCAATTTGGAAACGTTCGAAGAATTGTGGCCACAAACCAGATAGAACAGCGTATTACCTGTACTCGAGTGTGGCGAAGTTCGAAAAGCTACTTCGAGATTCAGGAAGAGAGGGCCCAGAGCACTGTGCTTGTTGTGATGAATGCAAAGAGTTTTTCAATGTCCAATTTACACTTTAGGTTGCATTAGATTGCAGATGGTACACTGTAGTATTCCGCAGCTGTACACTAGTCAGATCCACTAGTTCTGTGATGAATTTCCCAACAAGTGCCAGTTCACTGTCAGATATCAATATCTGCGGCAGTCCTCTAAAAGGAAACATTCCTTAAACAGATGATAGGCTGCACACTTTGACTATAGCCGTTTGCGCAGGGATCAACCATATCCACCTTGTAAACTAGTCAATGACACTCAACACACACCAATTTCCTTGTGTCGTTGGAGGCAGTGCCCAAGGTGTAACAATGGTCCTGTGGAAATACTGGAGACTATCAACCTCTTCTTTTGCTGACTAAGCTTTGCAACTTGACAACTGTGACAGGACAGTCTCTGAACATGCCAGCCAGTGTGCCACTGTGTCTAACTTTTCCGTGGTGTCCAGCAGCTCTATGTAATGTTGGTTTGAGAGAAACGTGTACCTTAGGTTGCTTAGTACGCAAAACCAAAGTTGATTATGAAGTCTGCCTCTGTCCTCCATAGCCTTGTCTCTGTAATATACCAAACTGTCCACCAACTCGTAACATTGTCTTACATGTTCAAGTTGCCGTGAAGAGAATCCCACATTGTGACGAGATATCAGCACTTCTCTCACCTTCCTAATAGCCGCATCGCCGTTCTGCGCTCCACACAGCTGATCTTTACCCATCAACTGTACATGTGCTTGCTCCTGATCTGAAATGCAGGGAATGGCATGCAAGACAGCACATCTGCCACTACAGTTTTCCTGGGCGATGTACGACAGTGTAGTCAAATATTTGAAGTTGGCTGTCCATCCAGTCTTCGACATTACTCAAAGCCCATTTGAGTGCTTCACAATCCGTAGTTAACGTGAATTTCTGGCTTTCTACGTAATGCCATCAGCAGACAATGGCTGAAACCGCTGCCAAAGCCTCGTATTAAAAATTTGAGTATTTGGCCTCTCATTCATTAAGCGCTGTACTGTAAAATTCCATCATGAGGGTGGTTCCGTTTGCGACCAGAGTGAGAATCGCTGCGATTCCTTACTCGTTCGTTTCAATGCGTTGGTTTCGACGCCGAACGGTCATGTGTAATCGGGCAATTGCAGGCAACCTGTGGAGACAATTCTACATTTGAGCTCCTGGAAGCCCCTCTCCGTTTACTACATCCATTCGAGTTTGCCCATCTTAATGAGATTCATCATGGGCTTCACAATGATGGCAAATCCACGAGCAAACTTGCAAGTTTAGCGAGTCCCATGAATTGCTGAAGTGATTTGACATCTTTCGAGCGAGAATACTGCCTAATCGCAGTAGCATGCCCTCCTTTCATGTGCAGACCTTTGGCACTTACCCCGACTCCTAACACAGTCAATAAATGTAAGCTAAAGTTGCATAGCATGCTTGAGAGTGAAGCCATGCTGCCTTAGCCTCTCAAAAATCTGTTGCAAAGCCTTTAGATGATCTGTCCAAGTTGCCGTGGCGAGGATAGCATCATCTATGTATAATAGACATTATCTACCGATGAGGTCTCCATAAGGATGAGAACAAAATTTCAAACCAAATACAAAAATTGTAGGCAAAAAACCAGCCAACTTTTAGCCATTGAACATCTGTGATGTCAAAAACGAGCCAACTTTCCACTCATCAGACATACAACGCAACTTTAAAACTTGGTACATTGCTTTGTTTTTTTTTGCTGCTGATGCAGTGTTTAATCCAAAAGGTACCACTTTCCATCTAAAACTTCCTCTGCTACAAATGATACGGTGCAATCTCTGGACTCCTCCGCCAGAGGAATTTGGTGGAAGCCAGAGTGCCCAGCTAACACCAAAACGTAAGACAATACCTGCCAGGAACTACCAACATCTCCCCTACTCTCAGCATAGGGTTGCTGCCATTTTGTACTTGGGAAATCAGCTATCTATAGTTTAGTATAGGGCGAAAGGATCCATCCCTCTTTCTCTGCATAAAAAAAGAATCCCATTCATTGGTCGACTTCTCGATTTTGTCCTGCTTCTCTAACTCCCACATCATTTATTCCTCGCGGTGCATCTGTTGTGTGTGGCGGCGGCGTTTCGCCACATGTGATCGCAGAGTTCAGTTAAACTTTAACAAATGTTCGCGCAACCGCGTCAATCCTAGTCTACCTGGGAAGATGTCTTGGTTCTTGTTCGGTTATTTATCCAGCTCCTAAAACTGTTCAGCCGACATCCCGTCAGCGTCCGCTGATGTCATGCTGAACTTCCATGTCTGCATCTGGTCACAGGGCGAATCCTTGTTAAGATACCATTCGCGAAGCAAAAATAGGTTGTCCAAGTTTGTGGTTGCAGAGTGTAGTTAAACTTTATCGAATGTTCGCGCAACCGCGTCAATCCTTGTCTACCTGGGAAGATGTCTTGGTTCTTGTTAGGTCGTTCATCTAGCTCCTGGAACTGTTCAGCTGACATCTAGTTAAAATTCCCGTCAGCGTCCACTGATGTCATGGTAATCTTCTACATCTGCATCTGGTCACAGGGCACGTCCTTGTTAAGATACGTCCTTGCCAATCGTCAGGATTGGTGCCTGATGATTGGCAAAGTCAGTCACCAATCCTTGCCAAGATAATCTACACTTAGTAAGCAAATGTCACCCAACTTATCAAAAATAAAGTCTATAGGAGTGTGCTTACCATGCACAAATTGAGTTGGCTATTTTACTTCCAGCTAGACAGTGCAGCTCAGAGGGGGTTTCAGTGAGGAGCAACTCCAAACTGGTATTTTAGGAGGGTAGAAAAGTTACTATATTAATATACCAAAACACAACATCACTGCCAGGATTTAAAACGTTTCTTAGGTACAGCAGATACATCAACAAACTCTGCATAAAACAAAACTCTGTAAGGGCTTCTAAGTTATCGTCGTCTGAAGTTGTGCCTTGGTTTTAGTTAAAACAGAAACGTGAACTAAAAGCCGTACTTCATGAAAACTGGGTACAGTTGGCAAAATTAAAAACTGAGTTGAAAAAATTGAGTTAGCTGTTGATTTTCTGTAGTCCTTTTTCTGATAAACTATCGCTACTACTTTGAATTTGTATTAATGCAGAAACAACTATATTTTCTAAATCAAACTTGTTAAATATTTAAAAAAAATCGAAGGTCCAACATTTGACGATGCGAGTCCATAAGATCCCAAATTAAAGGACAAAAGCGACCCAAAGGCCACAAAATGAGGGCAAAAATTACCCTAAGATCCCCTGAAGCAAGGGAAAAAATATAAATTGGAGCATGTTGATTACAAACGTGGAAGCTTTTCACCAATGATGACTCAAGTTGTTTTGGACAAAACTGACGTTAAAGGTTTCGCCATTTCTTTCGTCTTTCGATGCTCCATTTTTTAAAAACTGGAGCATGTTTTTGCTTTAAAATGTAAAAGTTTTTTACAATAATACCTCTAGACCTAGTTGTTTGGGATAAAACTGAGAAAAAGATTTAATTATTTTTCACCTTTTGGTGGTCCATTTAAAAAAAATTTTCTGCCTCTGGCAGGGGAGGAGTCCACCCCACCCCTGACACCTCCCCTACTGCCCAAAATGTACAATTAAGCCAACCCCCAATCGTCAATGGCCAACTGGCCTGTTTATATAATTCTAAACTGTACTTAATTTAACTTGGAAAAAAAATATCTAAAAAAACATCAAAATTCCAGGATAACCTGGTTAATTTTTGTTTCTATTGCCTATTGAAAAAATACATTATCCAATTTATTAGCATTCTCCTTCTCCAATGCTGTTTCTACTAGAGATAAAACGAGTTCTTCCGGTCCGCTAGCTACTGCGCATCTCCACTGCGCAGCCTCATCGTATACAAGTCGAGGCGGAGCAGCAGAGCTCACCTTTTCGACACCTCTATCTTGCCCAAATGGCAACGAGAGGGGAGGAGGGCGGGAAGCCGGGTAATGTATTTTTTCATTAGGCAATAGAAACAAAAATTAACCAGGGTATCCTGGAATTTTGATGTTTCTACTTGCCGTGAAAAAATCCATTACCCAATTTATTAGCAGTCCCATAGACTTCGTCACGGCGGCGGGCGCCATTTGACCGGAGTCCCTTAAGCTAGCAACCGGCCCCTGTAACACGAAGTGGATTACAGCGTGTCCAGGGGTTAAAGTACGCGGTGGGCTGCAACAAAGGGCCCAACGTGGTACAAGCCGCCGGTACGATAGGACACATCCCAAAGGTAATGGGAAGTGGAGACGGAAGGATGTTGCCGGGAACCAATCATTCGAGCGGAAGTGAGCCCAGTCTTGCTAGTGAACGGGAGAAAGGTCGAGTACGGTCCCGTCTGATAGGATGGGAGGCTCTTAGATAAAAACGGACGGCTCGCACCGGACAAGAGTTCTGTCGCGATCATCCCCAAGGATACTGGATAGAGATAGTATTATGAAAGGATGCGGTCGTTCAGTAGGCTTCAGTGTCTTTGCTCTGAAGGAGGAGCCAGGAGTGAGGGTAACGCCTCGAAAATCCGGCAGGGGAAAACAATCGCGCTCCTCGGCGGATAGGGCTTGTAGTCCGCTGCAGCGGAGGCAAGCAGCCAGAGTTACCAGGAATACAGTCTTCTTAGTGAGGTGGCCGAGGCCAAAGGTTCAGAAGGAAGAGTTATCAGGGCTGCCAGGACGATGGAAAGGTTCCAGTCAGGAAACTTCTTGATGACATATGGGTGATCCAGTCAGAACGAGCGGATTAGGAAGAGATCGTATAGTCAGTGAGGAGAGCGGCGTGCCCAGCGGCTTGAAAGACGGCATTCAATGGCGACCTATATACCAGGATGGTGGATTCCCGTAAACCTTCGTTAAGAAGGAGGTCAGGAAACGGAGGAGATCATGTAAGGGCGGATCGATTGGACGGACCTGGCGTGTGATACACCAATGAAACCAATGTTACCGTTTCCAGTGGTTAACATAAACCTTTTTTTTGGCGGAGGACCGCACGGCCCTGGAGGCAAAGCGAGAGGCCTCGTCTTCAAGAGCGCGTGTTGAGCGGAGGAGTCGGATGATAGTAGCCACCCGTGAAGTCGTAGTGAAGTTAGATTCAGCTGGTAGAAACGTCCTTGGTCCCGAGAGAGGAGGACCCATAAGAAGGTGGTCTTTCGCGGAGGACTGGAGGAAGGACCCGGTGAACCCGGATACGCCGGAGAGGATCCTTATAGGAGGAACGGACGAGGTCGCTGTATAAGTCCCTTGCGGAGGAGCGGATGTCGGGAGGTAGCAAATGCTGAAGCGGAGGACGTCAACCAACCATCGAATGGCAGTGTACAGTACAGAAAAATGGGGAGTGCCCAGCAGGAGCATCCGTGGTGAATGACCGAGGAGAAAAGAACCGAAAGAGGCTTGTGCAGGAGGATGCGCGGACGGCGACGGTGCGGAGGGGTATCATGCCCTTAAATGTAGAGGTCCAGTAAACACCGCTGGAAGCGGAGGGAGGTGGAGGTCGACAGTAGGCAGTGAGATTGTCAGAGAGCAAGGAGGATGAGCAGCGAGTAGTATAGTTGGTAACTGTACAGCGCGTTGGTTGCAATGCGGACGTTTGCCCTGCATAGTTTGCCGGGAGGAATGGTCATGTCTGACGTTTTGCCAGCCGAAAGGCGGGGGATTGGAGAGGACGTAGGAGGCCTAATATGATAAGGATCGTGGTACCGCAGGCCCAGAGGGAGCAAGTCACCCCCCCCCCTTCGTTGACCCGAGCATGGGATCGAGGGATAGGATGATGCAGAAGGCGGAGGGCGGTGGCGGAAAGCGAGAGACAGTACGTAACGGACGCGGACACAATGACACATACTGGAGATGGTTGATTGTTACGGGAAAACCATAAGGAGGGAGAGTAGTAGTGGAAACCAGGTTGTGACCAGTCGAAATTGGAGGAAGAGGATGGCTTGTCAGGAAAACAATCGGGGACGATCCCCTAGATTGTCTGCAGCAGTTCTGGTAGTGGAATCTCGGAAGGATCAGGGTTTCCTTGGAACGGTAGGGTAGGTTGATCCGAGAGGGACGGTTTGGTGAGCAACAGAAATCAGAGTCCTTGTCCTCAGGAGGGACTTGAGGAGGCAACTGAGCGGACAGGATGGAACGAGGCGGATCGTTCAGGGTGGCAGAAGGACCAGCATCCTCAAGGGAAAGCTTGTGTTGCCTAAGGATGGAGGCAAGCCAAACTGTCGTGCAATCAAAAACTGGAGCCTTTCGTTTAGAGGTTTGGAGTGAGGAGTCCATGAGGGAATGTACTGAGGATGGAAAGAGTGGTTCACTGGTCCGCTGAGTGGTGGAATGTCTAGTTACTGAAGGATGGGATGAACGCGAGGACAAATCCAGAGGAGTAAGTTACGGTCCTGCAGAGGATGCTAACGTGGCAGCAACCTTTCGAGTTTTAAGTCGAAGCTTTAAGCAAGTGTATCGGTCCTTGGCACGAGAGAGTCTGTTGGCAGGAGAACGCAGGTTCCGCACTGGAGAAGGTTTACTGCAAGGGATCGGGGACGTAGCTGCAATGTCCCTAGGTATCAGGACGGCTCAGAAAGAAGAGGATAGTGCGGCGGACGCGGCCGCAACAGTATATGCAACCGGTGGGACCGGACGGGATGCAGAATGACGAGTGCAGGATGTGGAGCCATCCCCTGGCGTCCCTTTAGCACGAGGCATAAGGACGGCGTTACCGAGGATGGGGTTGGACGCAGCGCATGACGTGAAGCTGGGAACAAGGCGGATAGCCTGGCGCTGAGGGAAGAAGAAAATAGATTACCTAATGTGGCGGGCAGCATCCTATCCTGCCCCTGCCTTACAGACAAAGGTCTAGTAAGGGGAGGGAAGGGTGGTGAGGATCGTTGACGTTGTTGTTCTGAATGGGAGCAAGTGCCCCCTCCTCCTCCCCCGAGTAGGGGAGCGAGGGTAACGAGAGGAGTGTGAAAAGCATCTTGTGAAGAACGCAGGGCTTGGGAACTGTAGACTGATTTGTACAGGCCTATCTTAGAGAGCTTATATCCTTTTTTCCGGAGGTATAAATGTGGGCGGAACTGGTAGAGGACCAGGGGCAGTAGGATGCGGAGGACTGGTAAGGGACTTGGAGATAAATAGGATGGAGATCTCCGTCAGCAGGAGAATTGGAGGATCGTCATTGCTTAGGAATCGAAGCTTTGGTGGATGAAAGGTAAGTGAAGGCTGGCCGATGATCCAAGAGGAAAAGCGAAGGCTGGTGATGGTAAGGACAGAGGCAGATGGTGGAGCGTACGTCCAAGGATCGAAGGACTAGCTGATGAAGAGGATGAATGACAAGAGGATGGTGCCTGCGAGATGTACGGGATACGACCCAAGGCGGATCATTCTCTACGAAGTGCCCCTGGATGCTTCAGAAGGAAATGAGGTTATTAACGCTGGGAAGATAGCGGACGGCGGATTGAGTGGTCATCGAACAGCAAAGGATCGGTGAGTAGGGATGCGTCCGAACCGACGATGTGTCACTGTGGCAGGAGGAATTATCCTGATCCTAGGGGAGGACGGAGTGGCCCACCGGCCTGCGGATCCAAGGACTGTAGAAGGTATGGCCGGGAGCGGAACCTCAACCTGGAGAATCTCGGAAGACATCCTGCAGAAGCGGATGAGGGCGGATCGTAGAGAGGACGAGGTTCGCTCGTCCGGAGGACCGACGGACGAGAAGAAGATGGAGAGGAGCGACGGACGGGAAAACGTCCAATCGGCGGTGGAACACTTGCAAAAATAGAAGCATCCTAGTCTGAGGATGGACCGGTTCTCTGTCTATCCGCTCCTAAGGGCGGAGCAGAGGAAACCGGGAGCGAAGCGCCAACCGGGAGTGGATAGCGAAAGTAGCTGGTCCTAAGGACCGGTGCATCCGTGAAGAGGATGGAGGTACGCTGGAGGACGGACACAAAGATTGGATCAGTTGAGGAGCAGCGTATAGCACAGCTGCATAGAACGAAACTCGAGGAAAGACGAGCGGACTGCATCATCAGAACATATATCAGAAAGAGGGCTGCACAGTAGGATGCGTAGGTGGTGAAGACGCAGATGGATACCATACCCCTTTAACTAACAACAGCATCCAATGCTGGAGGGAACGAAGGCGGAATCCGACAGTGAGCGGCGAAACGGCTCAACCAAAAAGGGCTGCGCAGAAGCAATGCGCAGTGGGGAGCAGCGGATGAGGAACCTTCTTTTTTTTTTTAAGGTGAAAGCCGATAGAAGGCAATGAGGCAGCCCATCCCAAGGAACGCTGCGCGGAGGCAGCCCCCGGGTAGGGGGACTGAGGACGAGGATCGGCGCTGGGCTGAACAGTCACCCACTGCCAAGACGCAACGCAGACGCGAGGTCGTCGGCCAAAAACAAGGAACGGTCGTTCCGAGGGATGGCAGCGTGCGGAGGGCCCAGACAAGCAGCCGGGACCGGCGAGGCCGGATGGCGAGGAAGAGGGGAGGATATCCCTTGTGTCCCCTTTGCTCGCGGCATCACGAAGTGGAGGCGGACATTGCGGAGGCTAGTGCTAGAAGCGGACGGTAAGCACAGCGTCCCAACGAAGTGAACAGCGTGGCGGCTAGAGAAGAAAAGGCGAGCTCTGCTGCTCTGCCTCGACTTATATATACGATGGAGGCTGCGCAGTGCAGATGCGCAATAGCGGACTGGAAGAACTCGTTTTATCACTAGTGGAAACAGCATTGGAGAAAGAATGCTAATAAATTGGGTAATGGATTTTTTCACGGCAAGTAGAAACATGATTTAGTCACAATTAAATTTTTATGAAACCCACGATCCTAAAGAATGAATAAAAAAAAAAAATCACCAAAATTTGCTTGACAATTTGTTGCTTCTGTGTTCACTGGAGGCCAGAAACAGGCACTAAAATAGCGTAAAATGCTTCAGCTTCCGGGGCTTTGCCTTGCACCCCCTACCTGGGATTACCAGAGCCCTCAAAAGTACTTTACTGGCAGCACTACTGTCTTTTTTGAAACAAGTTCGCAAAATCATAAGATGAGTTGGTAAACTGGGAGT
>JAHWFP010206800.1:7167-23403 GCA_023313725.1 Lithobius niger | reverse complement strand
CCCCCCCCCCCCCCCCAACGGCTAATTTGCCACCGGCCCCACCTAACGTAGCTACGCCACTGTCACTACCTTTATTAACCAGCAACATCTCTTGTACATCACTAATGCGCATGTGCCACGCGCGCTGCATATTGGCTTATGGTTAACCGGAAACACTAGATGCCACAGGGAGGTACTCGACGTCATGACAAGATTACCTAAGATTTAAACGTGTAATTTTTGTTGCCTAATCGAATATATGCAGTACCTGAAATTTTAGCATTCTCTCTCTCCAATGCTATTTCATCTAGAGATAAAAGTTCTGGAGCCCGCCAGTCTTGCTACCCACTGCGCATCTGATCTGAGCATCCTCCGTCTATAAAAGAACCGAAGGCGAACACAGAACCGTCTTTTACTCCTTTTGAGTACCCAGGTGGTAACACAGAGGGGAGGTGAAGGTAATGTATATTTTCCGTTAGGCAACAAAAACCAATTTCAACCAGGCAGCCCTGGTAAATTAATGTTTTAAATGCATGCCGACGAAATATAAATTACCCTGAATTTTAGCATTCCAGCAGATCTCGTCAAAATGGCGTTGGGCACCACCTTGACGGGTACCCTCGGGTTGTGAGCTGGCTCCTCCAAAAGATCAACTTTGTTTGCCACCAGGGGCATAGAAATCTTCAAAGGTCTGGAAGCATAACTTAAGGGGTTCTAAAGAATCAGCCTGGCGGCCACAAAGGGCCCGAGGTGGTAGAGTCCATCAGCCTGAGAAGACACGTTTCGCAGGTAATGGGATCTAAATACAGTCAGGCTCCTCTCAGATGCTGCTTCCACAATATCAGTGATGGGGACGTTACTGTGAAAAGCCCAGGATGCAGAGATGGCTCCGAGTTCGTTGGCCGTGACTCGGAGGTTGCGACCGCTCTGATCGATGTTTAAAGCGTCGTAGGCGTGAAGAATGACTTGTTTGATCCATGTGGCGATCATACTGGCTGTTCTTTTTCCAGTGTTGTGTGTAAAGGGCAGGAATAGTTGATAGCGACCTTTGTGAATGGGCTTAGTTTTCAGTACTGGGCACAGCACAGCGAATGCTCTGGCTTGTCTCCTAAGAAGTTGGATAGGGCCGGAATGATAAAGGGATGCGACCGCTCACTGGGTTTCCGTGTTTTTGCACGGAACGATGGTCGTGGGGTCAGAGTGACTCCTTTGCAGTCTGCAAGATGCACCTCTATTGTATTTATGACATAGGGAATGAAGAAACCCCGATAATAAAATGGTGAGGACTGTGAACAGATAGCTTACCGTGAAGGATAACGTGGTGGCTACTTACATGGCGGTCAAGCTGTGTCTTGGAATGTCAGGCAGTCATCTCGGGATCATCAGTTCCTTGCTGCTTTAGCACGTATACTTCGTGAATCTTGCTTTAGTCCCCTCTCCACATAACACAGCCTAAGCAAGTCCCTAGCTAAGCCTACACTTAGTTACTTCTGGATGTCATGCTGTTCTCAAACACACTGCACTCAACTACACAAGACACGTGCCAATGTGTCATGTGCAACACTAGCATTGTTGCTTGAAGCCTGGACGCAACCAATGTTGGACACGTCCCTATTTTCCCAACAGAGAATGCTATTTTAAAATTTTGTTCCTTCAATTAAGTTATGAAGTAGGCGTATAACAATTATCATGGCTAAAATAAGCTTCAGCAAGAGCTGATGGAAAGGATTGCAACGCAGTTATTTTCATTTTGCATTATCTAATCTCTTTTCTCTCTCTTTTCCCAAGTTCTGTGTCGTTCCCCTGCCCCCCCCCCCCCCCAAGGTGTCGAGTAAGATTAGCGGTGACACCGGCTAGTGTAGACTAAGCACAAATCTAAATCTCCATCTTTATGGTAGGGAGAGCCGGGATAGATAGTCGCCGACGACATTCCGAGTGACTGGAACATCAGGGGTAACATGGTCGTTTTCAAGTATATGCAAAGGCGAAATATGTTTGATGTCAGGTCGTGAAGCGTGCGGAACCGAGTCTCCCCATCCTCTTGTAGGTAGGCCACAGTTGTAGTGTTGTCAGTGTGAACTTGGACCACCTTCCTGGCTACAAGATTGCAAAATTGCTGAAGATCATAAAGAACGTCAAAGTTCCAGGACGCTGATGTGGTTGCGTTCGTGTGGACCCCACGAACCGGAGACCTGGTGATGAGTGATGTGTGGCCCCCATCCTTGAAGGAAGGCGTCCGTTAGGAGGTGTAGGTCCGGGACTGGTTCGTGTAGAGGGACTGTCTGTGATAGTATGGAGGCATCCATCCACCATAGGAGAGTAGGGAAGTTTCCCAGGTCGCGGGGACATTGGCGGGTGGTCGAAGAGTACTGATGCCCCATTCATCGATGCGGAAATGGTGAAAAGGCCGAGTCATTCATATGCCGTATGGAACTAGGTTGGCTAGTGAGTCGAACGTCCTGATGAGGGAACTGAGGTCCGTGAGGCTGTAAACCAACAGGTGAAGGAAATGCCCGAGTTTCTGCAGAAGATCGAAGATCTTGTCAGGAAACAGCATAACGGTCGCGAAGGTGAGGTGGAAGAAAACGCAGAGAAAAAACGAAATGTTGGGAAGGGCAGAGGCGGGTCTTTTCGACATTGATTCCGAAACCTAATTGCTGAAGCAGATTGATGATGAAATTGCGGTCGTGAAGGAGTCAAGCTTTGTCCTGATGTGGAAGAAGCCAGTCGTCAATGAAGGCAACTGCTCGAATCTGCTGTTGATGCAGGGCCGCCAGTACTGGCTTGAGAACTGCTGTAAATATGCGTGGTGACACATTGAGGCCTTAGGGGAGGGAGAGGAATTTGTTGACAGTTTCGTCGTAAATAAATCAGAAGACGTGCAGGACAGACGCATGAAGGGGAATGTGTAGGTGTGTCCTCGAGTTCGATAGAAATTGTCCAACCGCCCAAACGTCGTGAGTAGCGGATGGAATCCACCGTTTCTATTTTGAAGTGGTCATTCCGAATGTACCGGTTAAGCAGTCGCAGGTGGAAAATCAGCCCGAAATTCCAAGTCTTCTTTGGGTAAAGGAAAATCGAACTGTAAAATCCTGGTCGAAGTGAGACTGTTTTTGGTCAGATCGTCGATTTGTTTAAGAGGCTCTTAGTCTTGGTGGTGAGACTGTCGCAACGGCCGCAGTGATGGACCATGGTGGCGAGGAGATGAGAGGAGAACGACTGAAATATAGGTCGAAAACCTATGCTGATAACAGAGAGCACAGAAGGGTCGGAGGTAAGCGTTTAATGGCCAAGCATGTAGAAAATGGCGTAGACGACCCCAGACAGGACGGATACTAGGGCAAATGTCAGCGACCAGAACGGGGTCGCTGCTTGGGGCCGGGAGATGCATATCGGCCACGGCTGTCAGGGATGGTACTACGTCCGGAGGGTCGTTTGCATGTTTGGTTCGAAAGGATGCCTGCTCAGGAGGAGATGAGTGGGGTGGGTCGTGACAGTCGTTTGCCGGTAGTGTATGCCAAGTGTCCCTGGCGTCTGCACGAAAGGGCCGGGATGGGGTGTTGGGATATCGTGAAGATTTCGGTCAAAAGGTCCTGGGTTAACGAGTGATGCCTAGATGTGGCGCAAGCATAGGAATGAGACCACGAAATATCATGTGGGATTCGTGGATGGGTTGGTTCCGTAGCTCGTGGCATGTGGAGTCGCTGAGGTTAGGAGCAGTGTTGAGAACAACCTGTTGAAGAAGCAGAACTAAATTAAAAGCGCTCTGGTGAGCCAACTCATAGAATGGAATGTAACGAAGCAGGCCTTTCAAAAAACCTGACTGATCAGGAAAGCCAAGTCCTTAGTCTGCGTGGGCGGTGGTGCGGTGAAAGTTTCTCACAAAGTGTATTCACTGCAGTGTTCAGGACGCCCGCCTGGGAAGCAGCTCGGAAGCCAAGCTGCAGAAGATGGTCGTTATCGCGAAGAACAGAAGTCAGAACTGTGAGTAGGCGTGGAAGGAGGAGAGCAGTGCCGAAATTCATCAGGATGTCCGCTGTAAGAAATTCTGAGCGGGGATAAGTGTCGTAGTTTTTGAAATTAGCAGTCCCATCACCCGTTGGGCGAAAGACGGACGTTTCTCGGCCCGGTCGTGGAGGAGGTTGACCCTTGTTGTGTTCCAAGGGGTCGCCTTTCCCTAGGACAAGACCACTGTTGCAAAGGAGGGTCGTTAGTACAAGTCTTGGATTATCCAAGCGCTGCCTGTCGGCGTGGAAGGCAGTCGCGGAGTCCAAAGCCAAATCCTGTTGAAAGGCCGCGGTTCTTGTTGGTGTCTGTCGTTGAAGGTGAAGGCTTGTATAGAAAACAGTCGGGGATGATATCTCTAGACGGATTAGGGCCTTCTGTGCAAAAGACATAGCAAAGTGAGTGTGTCGAGAGTAGAGTTCATCAGAGGCGGCCGATTGCTGACCAACAGCAGCAGGTGCAGGGTTAGAGTCATCAGTGTCGGGAATCACGATGGGATGAAGAGTAGGCAACAAGATCAGTCGGAAGAAGGTGGATGAGGTGCAGGGGACGTACGACCGGTGTGTCTAGGTGACCGAGAGGAACAGGGGACAGCCAGGGACGTTCGCTGTCGTTTGTGCGACAAACAAGCAGCCTGTACCCAATTTTGAGTTTACTGGGTCGGTTGTGGACATATCGGAGAAGCCAGTTGCTTGCAACTGAAGGAAAGGAGTGCCATGTTCATCAACTTGTGAACCGTTTTCCTGGACAGCGGTTTGTTCGTAGGGTCGGCACCAGCAAACTAGACGACCGTCGTGAGGAACGAGAAGAAAGGTCAAGAGGGCCATCAGTGGTATGAGAGGACCGCTTCCTGTTGGCAAGGCGCTTAGCCTTCATTTGAAGTTTGAGGCGGGCATAAGTCTCTTTAGCCTTAAAAAGGTCTGCCTGGAGTGACTGAAGATCCGCCGAGGAATCTGCCTGTCTGCATAGAATCGGGGACGTTGTGGTAGTTTCCAACGTCGTCTTGCCGGTCGTAGTAGGTGGGACCGGGGAAGGGTCCTGTGAGTGGTCGTTATGGTCTTCCAACAACAGAGGACAGGTTGCAGACAAGATCGAAAATCCTGGGACAGGAGGGGACAAATCGTCCACCAAAACTTTGGCAGGGGACGGGGGTGGTGTGGCCATCCTGACCATCACTTCCCGTGGCGTGCCCTTAGAACGAGGCATGAGGAATGGTTGAAGCAAAAAAGAAAACCGTGACCGCAGCAGCGGTATTTTAACCTTTTCTCGGAGAGAAGAAACAGCACATCCGAACTAGTCAAGACGTAGAGAAGAAAAGATGGTTCTGCGGTTGCCTACGGCTCTTTTATACATGGAGGATGAGCAGATCAGATGCGCAATGAGCAGCAAGACTGGCGGGTTCCAGATTTTAATCTCTAGATGAAACAGCATTGGAGAGAGAGAGAGAGAATGCTAAAATTCCAAGTAATTAATATTTTCGTCGGCATTCAAAAAATATTTGTAGATTTTACTTCTGTAGATAAGCCATTATATAGCGAAACATCAGAAGTTCTGTTTCACCCCAACAACGTACGAAGATAAGTACCTTAGTTGAAACAGTTTGGGGTGAACATGAGGTTCCGGTGGCGACCATTCCCTGCGGCGTCCTTCCCCCACAATCTTAAACTGCAGCGTGAATAAAGTTAACTTATGTTCAGTGTAGCCATGATACACTATGCTAACTACTTTAAAATGTTTCTAAGTCAAATTCGAAAAATAGGACCCACTTTTTTGAATTAGAATTGAAGTTTGGATCAAGGAAAGTGGTCCTTATTTGCACTTTTTTTTTAAACTTAGAAAATAGTCTGGATTTAGAAAAAATTCAAGTTCAGCCTTTAACGGGTCACCTTGTATTTACTCCTGTACCACATGCCAAAATCATGGCACTCGTGAAAGGAGAACAAATTTATTATCAACACACATGAGTTGTTGTTTCATTGTTGTTGTTATGAAGACAGCAAGCGTACGCATGTGTCTTTATCTGTAGCAAAAGTCTTATAGACTACAATGAGTAGCTGGATAAAATACATGCACGCGACAAACACTGCTGCAATTCTGTTGGACAATAGGGCATTATGTCCCCCACAACGTAGGGCAATGGTTTTGGTTCATCACAAGACTGTTTCTAGGAAAAAAATATGCTACCAAGATCGTTGATTTTGTGTTACAGACTGGCTAGTTAATTAGCTAGCTAGGTACTGGTGGCCTGGAAGTTATGTCAATTTCCATAGACTTTAAAAAGTCCGATTGTGAGTCTCAGAAGACCTTACAAACGAAACGAAAGTTGCTGATCGCATTGGACAACATTAATTATGCATGTCTATAGTGGTTTGGGAATGGAGGATGCTTGGGTTAGTGACGTAACTGGCGTGTAATGGGACTTGATTGTTTGACACAGTTTCATGATGGTCATACGGCTGGTTTTCGAGCCCCGACAGTTTAAAAGTGTTTTTCGTAACCCTAAAAGTATTGTTTGGTATCGTTAACAGCATTGCGTGGGTCGCGTATCTCATATTTTCGTGGGTGCATGCATGTTAAGTGCTGGTCTGTTAATCAGAAATGTCGCACTGTAATGGCATATATCTGCATTGCGTAATTCCTCCATAATAACTATTAAGTTGTATTGTTATTGCAAAACAAAATACGATATATCCATCAACAAACAAACAACACGAGAATTATTTATCTGATATGTGCAATTTCTGTAGAACTAATACTCGACTCCTGTTGGCGAGTAATTAGCTATTTCTACTTTGCATTAAAAGAAATTATTCAAAATTCGTAACGGTTTTTACTCTAAGTTCATTTCAGGAAAAAGAATGTTCAGAAACAATAACGCACAATTTCAGAAAATTAATACTATTAAAAATAGGGCTGGGATCGGTTACACGGTTAACCGGAAACCGTTCCACGTTCGGTTACACGGATTATAAAACCCATATCCGAAAAACGTTTGATGCAGGCACCATTCAAAACCCGCGGTGAACGAGCCAAAAAATACTTAAGTGGCATCATTTAGGCCTACTAATCCAAACACTCAAAATCAGTGAAAGTAGAAAACCGGGGTGGATAGGGAGCAGCTTATTAACAAATAATCCGTGTGGGCTTGTTGTCCCATCGAAGCTGCAAACTGCGATCGTCAGCGCGTACACGAGGCAGTTAAATACAAGCTGGCCAGCATCTGCCCTCCCCGCGTCGTGGAGAAGTGGACTCGTCTATACGTAGCGCGAGCGGCGGGGAAGCTGCGTCCTAACATGTAAACGAAATGCGTTGCTACCCGAAAACACAAACATGCTAATTTTTCTGGCTCATTATTTGAAATGAATGGCACATTAATAACGAAAACGTTGTGTTACATTTTGTTTTGTTTTTGGCTTATGTTGTCGTAAATATATAGGCCTAAGCCATCTTGTAGAAATTTTAAAGCTACATAAAGTCTTGATAAAGTAAATACTTAAATTTATCAACTTCAACTTTCTTCTAGTTTAAATCCCAAAATGCAACATGTAGTCAATAATTGTGCTTGTTTTACCAAGGCCTAAGTCATATTTTTTCCAGCTTGTTTTTTAAGAATATATTACGCAGGTGTGAAATTTTTTGGCTGTTTTTTTTTCTTGAAAACGTAAAAACGGTTTTCGTGTAACCGACCGGAAAAAAAACCGGTTAAACGGATATCTAAAAAACCGGAAAGTACCAGCCCTAATTAAAAACTAAAACTATCCCGTGCACATGTTCGACAGATGGACGACATCTGTCTTAATCAGGCACTACTACTATTGTGGAAACTACTTCCTACATCTTCTCCATGATTTGAAAATTTTGCTCCAACCTGGCGTGGCCTACCATATTTAGTAGGTTCTCTGGCCCGATGATCCATAAGCATTCTTGAAAATTCTTCTCTCAGGAGAAAACGAATCCCTGGATTTAGGGGTTTGTATGTTCATAAGGAGTGCTTTCTCCTCCAAATGCTACTGAATTGCGAGTGATTCGAGTCCTCTTAGATGTTGGTCAAAAGGGTAACATGACCTCAGCAGCATGGTTATTCTCTCCCATTCGATCTTATGTTTAGTTTCCTTGTGATGGATATCTATGCTGTTTTCTTTTGCTTTAGTTAGTTTGTCTGCCATACGATGTTTTCCTCTCATTTGGACACCTTTTCTTGTATTTCCAATATAAACAGCATCCACCCATCACACGGAATACGATAAACACCTTCTCTAGTATTGTGGATCTTGGCCAAGACATCTCTCCATCTTCATCTCTACCACCTGTTTTTCTTCTCTTCTTTAGGAGTTCATCCTAACGATCGTCCCAATTTGTCAGATAAGTGTTGAATCCTCTGTCCTTTAAATCCTTCATTAATTTATCACTCGTTCCTTTCAAGGTCGTTAGTACATTAATTCCCTCTTCACCCGACACATCTGCACTGCCTTCTTAATCATCTTCGTTAGGAATTCCGATGGATATCATAGCCAAATAAACTTTCCTTTGATAGACAACAAATGTGGCTGTGCAGCTCAATGCCCGACGAGTTTCGTACGACTTGGTGGAACTCATTATGGGCAATTGCTTCGAGTTGTCCTCTCGAATGCCCTGAAGAGAAAGGGGTTACACAATTTGTCGACATTTTCTTCTCGTAGGGTTGGTACACAAGATTACCTCCTTAATTTCTCATTATCATTATATCAAGGGACAGAAGCTAACCCTTTTCTCCTACCTCAACAGTAAACTCCAAAGTTTCATGCCAGTTATTGACCTTCTCCATAACCAAATTAAGCTCTCTCTTCTTCACTACTGCCATCAAGTCATCAACGAACCTCCGCCATAATCTAGCCTCTCGAACCGATAATAACACGAAGGAATCTAGGTGATGAAGTACCATTTCCGCCACTATATGTAAGCATGAATATCCCATCAGCGCTCCTTTTTTTTGGCAAAAATACTCATTAAACTCAACACAGATGTTTGCCAACACTACCTTCAAGATTGCCATATCTTTCATCTTGCTTATATCTTATATCATATAGATATGCTTATATCTTGCTTCGGGAGCTTCATGTTCTTAGCCGACGTTTCCAGCATCTCAAGAATCATTGGTGTGTAAGGCTCGGAAAAATTTAACTACATTGATGGTATACCAAGATCTGTCCTCTTTCACTCCTAAACCATCAATCACATCCAAGAGGTCTTTCGTCTTCGTTAGTGGTGTACCGATACCATAATGCCGATTACGGCACCGGTTCCGTACGATTCCGATACCGGTTCCGATTCCGATTACCACATGCCAGTGCCACAGCGAATGTGAAAAAATTAATAATAATGAATTAATTGTGTTCAGGGAGTCCAGGGTTTTGCTGTGGCAAATTTTTATATATAGTGAACAAGACAGTGGTAATAGACACGAGTAAGAAAATGTTGACATAGTACAAAAAGAGATTATGAAATCGGGACTGAATGAGAGGACGGAAGTGGAACTGAAAAATTGTCCCATGGACGACTTGGTTTTTAGTTGAACAGGTTGAAAGGCAAGGGTCACATGACGGGCGTGTGGATGCGTCAGGTGAAGAAGAAAAAGCAGGCCAACGTGGGGAAGGAGAGGGGAAGAGGAGGGTAGGATTAATGTACTTGAAAAGAACGACTGATAAAAAAAAAAACAGGATTTTATTTTTAACCAGGAGAGGATTCGACACATGCCTGAGAAATGGGGACAATTGTAAGGATGAACTCCTAAAGAGGAGAAGAAAATTAGGTGGTAGAGAGGAAGATGAAGACAAAGATGTCTTGGCCAAGATCCACAATACTAGAGAAGGTGTTTATCGTATTCCGTGTGATGGGTGTGATGCTGTTTATATTGGAGAAACAAGAAAAGGTGTCCGAAAGAGAGTAAAACGACATATGGCAGACACATGAAATGAGGTGAAAGAAAACAGCATCCTTATCCATCACACGAAAACTATACAGAAAAGATCAGATAGGAGACACCTACCACACTGCTGAAGTAGAGTTCCTATTATGACCGACATCTAAGAGGACTCAAATCACTCGCAATTCAGTAGCATTTGGGGAAGAAAGCACTCCTTATAAATGCATAAGGCCCCTCAAATCCAGGAATTCGTTTTCTCCTGAGAGAAGAATGTTCAAGAATGCTTACAGATCAGTGGAACAGAAAGCCTACTAAATACAGGAGCCATGTCAGTTTGGAGCGAAATTTTCAAATGATGGAGAAGACGTAGGAAGAAGTTTTCACAATAGTAGTAGAGCCTGATGAAAACAGACAACCTCAGTCTATCGAAAATTTGCAAGGGATACTGTTAATAATATTAGTTTTTTTTTTAATTAAGTGTGTTAAAGAAATTATTTGATTACAAAATCTAAAAAACTACAATAATAAAATTGCAACATAACTTACCACAAGAACTAGTATGTAAACAAGAATCAGTGCCGAAAATAACCAAGTTTTTAAGTTCACGTTTAAAGCGTCAATAAAAACTTGCAACCAAAAAAGTAAAGAAACCACATGACGTGCTGTCACGGCATATATCTGGCTTAAGGAGCTCCTCCGTACTAACCGCAAGTTGCAATGTTACTGCTAAATTACAAAAATCTGCCATACTTATCAACAAATAAAGTCAGAATTATTTATCTACAGAAAGTGCAATTTTTATAGAATTAATACTTAGCTCCTTTTTGCGAGTAATTATTTATATCTAGTTTGCATTTAAAGAAATTATTTGACTACAAAATCCCAAATATCACAAAATCATAAAAGAACAACATCAGCTACCAAAACAACTGATATCTAAACAAAATTCAATACCGAACATATTTTAAAGGTTCAGCATTAAAGCTTCAGCAAAACATTACAACCAAATACATAAAGAACCCAGAACATCTTAAGTTACAATAAAATCATGTTAGGTACAGCTACCAAAATTTGTGATATCTTAAGCCAAAAACAATAAATTGTAAGCAAAATACATGCCAAGCTTCAGCCATTGAACATCTGTCATATCAAAAATCAAGCAAAGTTTCCACTCATCAGAGATACAATCCAACTTGGTGCATTTCAAGCCTTTCATTTAGAAGACCCACAACAAATATCAAGATAAGCGCTGGCGTGTTTCTGCCAAGTGCATCGTTGTTGTCACTGTTGCCGTTTCATTATTGTCTCCAGCTAGCAGACAGCCCAATTTGGTTTTGTGTTCCCTAAAAGCAAAACAACGAAGCGAAATAACAACATCAACACAGAAACAATCAATCGGTCATTCAATGAATCTGATCATGGTTAATAAAAACAATTTGCAACAAATTATACACCACACTAGGAGCTAGTGTCAAGTATAACACACTATTTTGTAGGGAATCACCAAAATGCCACCAACAGAGTTGTGAAAATTAATTGTAAATTAATTACAAGTAATTCAAACAAAAAATAGTGTACCAAACATCTTGCACGTTAAGATAACGTTCACTGCATATGCCAATTCAAAAAAATAAGACATTGCCATACCATTCAAGCAAAAAAAAGCTACAGTATATACACAGCAATGCGCTCCAAGTTTTAAAGGTGGGTTGTATGTCTGACGAGTGGAAACTTTGCTTGCTTCGTTTTTGATATCACAGATATTCAATGGCTGAAACTTGGGAGGGTGTTGTTTTTGGTTTAGATTATTGCTTACACCTCACTATCTAACAATGCTGAAAGAAAAGCCTCAAATATTTCCACACATACATTGGTGCCTAGCCCATTTAACCTCCACATTAAGGCCTACTCACTAGACTGCTATTTGCTGAAATTCTCCATTTTTTTAATTGCCTCTGCTTACCTCAGTATCGACAGTGTAAACAATATGGACCATTTACGGCAGGTGTGGCATATTTTCACTGCCAAATAATGAATTCAAAAGGGAAAAGAAACTCGCTAACTGCTAAAATACTCAAAAACAATACAACTACTAACACCAGCAACAAAGACGAACATGAATGTTGAGGGAGTGAAAGATACTTCAGTTTGCATTCAAAAAGAGGAAAAAAAAACCCTCTCTGCTCACAAATTATACAACTACTTGCACCTACGGCAAAAACTAAAGCAAGTGAATGGGGAAGCGATCTAATATGGAGGCAGAAATTAAGAAATATAGCATATTTCGTTAGATGAAAATACATGCAACCTTAAACCTTCAACAATATGATTATACAGATAGCAGTTCATTGACTGATTTAAGTAGTGTTAAACCTTCTAGGGTTATCAGCCCCATATCTAACAACCACCAAAATACAACCAAATAATACAACAATGCTATAACAATCAAAAAAAATTCTACAACAATAACACGTGACAATACTTTCAATTCACACGTCTCCAGCAGCAGACCACTTCACTCCATTAACACTGCAGTCACCTGTGCTCATAAGCATCCCAACATAAGGTAGTTTACAGAGTGCAATATACGTATACATGTTGGGCTGGACTGTATGGAGTCGGACACCAAAAAGTACAAAAGGGGCAGAGGCCCACCATTAAGCACCCTCAGCCAAATCTACTGTAGGTGAAGGGGCATCCCATCAAAAAATACACATCTTCGGGCCCTATGTCCAATCTTACACATGTGCATGCGGCAGCATATGTCCCGTTCAAAACCATAGTTTAGCTTACATGTATAAATTGTGAAAGCAAATAGCCAAGAATGATGTATTGCTAACAATACTAGGTTCTTAGTGCACCATCATTGTTGTAGAGGTGCTTTAACTGGTCTCATCGATTCACTTCCAGTTGGTTACCATTTCCAAAAACCTTCTACAGTTTGCCTAATCTACCATTAACTAATATTCACACGACACAAAACTTTACTACCTCTGTAGTTTGTGGCTAGTTACAAGTACAATAGACCGTACTGAGAACAGATTCCTTACATATCCATATTCAAATGGGCGTGCAACGACACACAACCTGTAGTGGCTATATGGCATAGACAAGATACTGCTTTAATAGAAAAAGCCTGTACTTACGCCTCCAATTCTGTGACCCATAAAACATCGCCTTCACCGTTCATAACCACTGGAAGGATGCACTTCTTGCCTTGTTTCAGGGAATTACTACGAGTGGTGACAGTCCTTATCTTTTCCACCTGCAAATTATGAAGCAAATTACAAATGGTTATGGATACTTTGTGCGAGGGAGGGTAGAAAAGTTTCCTAAATAAGTGCTCCGACAGTATCTGAAGTAAGACTCAGGTTATCTGGAGCAGCAGGATGCAATGCTAACAGGTGATAAAGAAATTGCGGTCTGATTTGATATTGTATGCATATATTAGCAAATGGGCATTACATTTATATTATTTATAACGAATATTATTAAGTATGTCTTATGAACTTGTGGAGCGCTGTGGTGTAGTGATAGGTCTGTCAAGCAAGCTTTGAATCAAGACACGCTAGTGCGTAGCCCGCCAAGATAAAAACGTAACATCCAGATAAAATATATATATATGAGCATGGTGACCACTAGACACGTTGTGTCTTTACAGCAAAGGTAGTTTGGCTGTTTCAGCCATCTGAAGATAAATAACAATGCAACAGAAAAGACTGAAACTTGTTGGATCGGGAGACTTTGGTCGCCTGACAACATAAAAGTCACTATTAATGACACAGCTTACCATTTTCTAGTTGAAAAAACGACGTGAAAAACGTTGATATTTGCCTAATTACTTACTAACTACTGTTAACGCTTTTTTTGCATCACGAAAATAAATTCTTCCATGCGGTGAATAAAGCTGGTTCTTAGCTCATTTTACAGGTATTGCTCTGTAGATGTGCCCTTTTCATATGGATCGTTCTAATTGGTCAAGAGGTTCAAGGGTTAGGGAGCTCCAAACGTCCAAATTGATTGTTTACACTGTTTTAAACATTTTTATTATGCAACAATGCCAAACTGAACATTAAATAAATCTGTGCGTTTGTTTACAAGGAGATACTTCAGTACTAATAAGAAATCCTAATTATTTGAAAAAAGGCAACTGCTGTCCTCAAAATCCAACGAAAGCCAACCAAAAAAAAAAAAAAGGAATGGACCAGAAAACTAGATTGGTGTTTCCATCTCATAATTTCTAAAAAAAAAAATTAATTTCATCAATTTGGACCAAAAAGATCGACATCTACCCCAAAACAAAACTTGTTAAGGATTCCCGCCAAGCTTTTCGTACGTATGAAGTCGTGATATCAAATGCCAACCTCTTTCGCCAAGCTAATCCCACCGACTAATACTTCAAACGTTAAATGAAATAATTGAAAATTGCGCAATAAGCAATTTTCACATATTTCATTTAACCTTCGAACTATTACTTGAACTATTACTTCTTCGAATGAAGAAGTGACCGTAATGTAGATGACACGGAGATGGGTTGAAGAGCAACGATCAACTGAATGACACGGACTGATCGCCGTGGGATCAGTGACCGGTGTGCTGGTGACTTGCAGAAAGTGACACCAGAAGAGACTGTACGTAATGGGAAAAGTGAGGACAGACAATGCTCCACCGGCGGTTCGAGGAATCGTAGCAGCATTATGGCGGATGTAGTGAAATTTGGGTCACAACAGAACGGGCACCGATCGTGTTCTAGGCCTGAGAAATGAAAGTGAAAATCAAAAGGAAGTGGCTATTTACAGGTACAGTACCTGCAAACAACTGGCTATTTACAGGTACTATACCTGTAAGTAATTGACTATTTACAGGTACTGTACCGGTAAGCTACTGGCTATTCACAGGTAGTGCTCAAGAAGTGAATGCACCAAAGCCAACATACTTCAGTAGCACGAAAGCATCCGGCTGCATTGCTGTCCGAATTGTAGTTTGATCTTCCAGGCAAACCAGTACGAAAATAAGGAAAGACTGCAATGAAGGTTTTCATTTAGTAACTAATCATTCTCGTTACTAAAGTCCGCACATGTGCGTTAAAGTCACGTCTTACGCGTAATTCCAGAGCTGTGCTTCGACAAAACGCCTTACAAATGTAAATTTTGCGGGAAGGCTTTTGAGTTACAGATTCACTGGTGGCCAAGATAGCTAAATCTGTAATCACAATTGATGTTAACCACACCAAAATTGAGGAATCTGGGCCAGATTTTTACCTGAAAACGTGGACGTTAAGCTATCGTTTCGAGCATAAAACGTTGCGTGTTCATGAATGCGAAACAAATATCGCATAATAACGTGACGCCATCTGTTGTCATTTTGTGTCATTAACTTTTAGCATTATTCACTGGTGATTGAGAACGTATTGGATTCTCTCTGATTAATTTACGCAGGCTTAGCTAACATTTACGTTTTTGATATATTTGCCTTGTTCATGGTTTTTGGCCATTAGATGTGCTTTAAAGCCACGTTTAACGTGTAATTTCAGAACAGTATGCTTATACAATCTTCGACAAAACGCCTTATAAATGAGAATTTTGCGGGAAGGCGCTTGAGTCACAGACTCAACGATTATAACCTCTCGTGGCCAAGACGACCAAATCTCTACACATTCTCACAAACTGATGTTAACTGGGGCAGATGTGAGCGATATGGGTCAAATTTTTACCTGAAAACGAGACTTTGTGCAGTCGTTTTAAGCGTTGCAAAAGCGGATTTATTACACATTTATACGAATGAAAAAATTACACGACTGTACAGTGGTGCCATCTGTTGTCAATTACATTGTTAACCGTTACGGATTGTTCACTGGCGCTTGAAAACTTAACATATTTTCTTAGGTTAATTTACGTAGGCTTAGCTAATGTTTACTTTCTTGATAATATTTGTTTGTTCATGGTTTGTGCATTCCTTCGCTTGCTGCAGGATTTAACGATATAAAAGACAACAGATGGCGCCGGGGTAGCATCGTGCGATTTTCGTAAAAAAAAAATTAGCAATAAAATCCGGTTTTCGTTCATATCTAGCCTAGGCTTATATGGATTTGATGAATATCCACCATGCCTGATCAGTTACGAAATTCACACAGAAGAAAAAAAATTATTTAAATGTAATGTACGTATGCACGATTTTCGTCATTTGCTAGTGCGGTATTGTCTTTTTACGAATTAATCGGATTCATTTGGGTTTCATGAATGAACTGTTGTCGGATTTGGTTTATGAGATACGCATGGAAGTGAATAATCATGTAACTGTAATGTGTGCAGATGAGCTTGTTAGTTTTTACAAAATTTTTTTGGCGGGGG
>JAHWFP010206797.1:0-12840 GCA_023313725.1 Lithobius niger | reverse complement strand
GACGTGTACGCTTCCGATCAGCTACCTAGAACAGCCACCCATTCGGCGTACATCGTTAATTTGGACCCCTCTTCCAAACCAGGTAGTCACTGGATCGGCATCTATTTCGACCACCTCAAAGCGTCCGTTGACTATTTTGACAGCTATGGTCTGAAGCCTACTAACGTACACATCCTGCGTTTCCTCGGTAGGAATTCTACTTTTAAGAATTATAATCTACACACCTACCAAGGACCTTGTAGTACGGTATGCGGCCAATACTGCCTTTATTTTCTATATCATAAAGCCAATGGTCTCCCCATGACTCGTATCCAACAACATTTCCATCCTATGACGAAGGATTTTAACGACCGCCGTGTCGTTCGCTTCGTCAAAAGACACTTTAAATTCGTTACACCTTCCGAAAATAAAGACTGCTTTCAATGCTGTAAGCCGTTGTTATGATCGACTGTGGGGGGGAAAATGAGACTGACGTTGCTGTTGGTGTTTTTTTTTCCTAGGGGTCTTAAACCCTCTTAAATAATGTACGGGTCTTAAACCTTTTTTAATTTTTTTTATTATATAAATGTTTCACTACAGGGTCCTAAACCCTCTTCAATCATGTTGTGAATTTTTTTTGTATTATATACCTATTTTGATGAGGAGGTCTTAAACTTCCTTCAATGTACATAGTGTGGGATTTTTTTTATTATATAAATGTTTTGCTAAAGAGATCTTAAATCTCCTTCATTGTACATGGTGGTGGGTTTTTTTTATTATATAAATGTAAAGAGATCTTAAATCTCCTTCATTGTACATGGTGTGGGTTTTTTTTTTATTATATAAATGTTTTGCTAAAAGAGATCTTAAATCTTCTTAAAAATGTAGGTTTTTACTTAATAAATTTTTCCCTCGCAAGGGGGGAAATTTGTGTTTGCGTAGCTTCGTGTCCGACTTTACTTATTTTGTTTATTGTCCATACTTGTTCTTTTTTTCGGCCATATCTTTTATTAACGTTTACGATAAACACCTAGTTTTCTACTGGAAACCTAGGCGACGAACTTAACGTTGGTTTCGACTACGCGGCATCATACAATTAGAACCAACGAAACACCGTTGGGCCACTCGGACGACTAGCGTTTGAGAATTCCAAATTCGGGTGATGAACACGATACGTCAACGGATACCTTTTTTAATTTTAGTTTTTTTTAACTTCGTCACATTTAATTTTTTTTGTTTTTTTTTGCCAACACATTCCCTTACGTATCGCAGCGGATTACGGGCCTCCTGGTGTTATCGCCCGGGTGTTGTCTGGAAGAGCGCCATCGAAGGGAGCCGTATTACACAAACCCTACAAACAACGTGTATTATGACTCGCTGCGATGACGCCTCCTTCCACATGATAGCTAGACCGTATGCGCGCAATATGGCCTTTTGCGATATCACTTCTTTACATGTCTCACTTCTTGTTTGTATTACATCTTATAAACTACAGGTGGGACTTTTGCTTTTTATAATACCTAGCTTCTGATTTTTTTACAGGTATAGAGGCTTATCCCCTTCGCTGGACGCTCCCGGGGATTCGTTACTAGCCGTCAGTTTCCCCTTCAGGAAACTGCCGGTGGATTTTTGGGTTTTTAACTACCTAGCTGTTATCACTCAGCTCCCTCAGCCTTGTCCACGTTCTTAAATTCTCAGTCTGCACTGCGTTCCGCTTATCGAATTGAAGGCACTACTTCGGCTTATATCACTTCGTTATAGCCTATATGATTTGCGAAGGTGAGCTTTTTAGGCTCCCTCAGTCTCCGCCTGACGTCGCTTCATTTTGTATTTCTACCGTGTCTAATCTCGTGGTTTTTTTTTTTGTTTCAGTCCCACCATACCCTACACACAACTACCCCCGACTAGATGAAGGCCATCAGGTGGTATTATACGTACACCGTTATTGTTTCGCTTTCAAACACCTATTTTTTTTTTTACAGGCAGAAATATAAAGGTTCCATGCTCAATCCTCATGCTTAAGGTAACCCTCAATACGTGTGGCTTCTGACTATGCTTTATATTCTAGTATTTTTCGGTAATTCTGGTTTCTTACCTTTTTACAGCTTCCAGACCGACTTGAAGGAGCTGCCTTGAAGAGGAAACCATACTTACACTCAATCCAACTTGAAGGACAACGTGGGCATCCTCATACTTAAGGTAACCTTCAACACATGTGACTTCTGACTATGTTTTTATATTCCAGTATTTTTCGGTAATTCCAATTTCTTACCTTTTTACAGCTTTCAGGCCACCTTGAAGAAGATCCCTGGCTCGAAGATCTGACTGTCTCAGGCTTTTTTTGCTGTTATTTCACAACTGTACTATGCATGTACCTCTAAACGATTTTTAATAAAAAAAAAGTGTATCTCTTGCCTATCACTTTTACCTATGCATGCACGCAAACAGGGGGAGTCTTTTCAACTGGTAACAATTATTATCCCGGGCGGGCGACGCGTAGATGCGGCAGGGATATGGGGCGGGTATCTAACGTTCAAGGGAGGGAAAATGTTGATCCTAGGTGCACATGGACCGACCAATAGACCCTAGATGCACGCGCCTACCCCCCTAGGATTTAAATGTGATACCCAAAAAGCATGGGGCTCTGTTAGGCTGTAACCCTATACTAGACACCCGGGTGATCATAACTACTGACGATGCCGACAATACTAAGAATGGTTATAACAATATTTTCGTACTTATGCGTCATCCCACGCCATCCTCGTTACATCCATAGGCTCCAAACCATGAAAGGTACGCAATTCGTATCGTACTGCAGCCATTCGTTCAATTTCGTAGCTGGAACCCTTCCCGTTATCTCGATATCGATGAATAATCACCTATGGAAATTAACATGGGGATGAGCGGACTAGAATTAGCAGCTAGTAAGCTAGCTAGTTACACATTTTCAACATTATTGAGGGTCAGATTTTGCATTGAAAGCAGCTGAGCTGGCATTCCTACACGAGTTAATTTTTGTCAGATGGGTCATTGCTCTTGATTTCAACACAATTTAAGCGTTTGTACCGCATTATTATTTTCCCCCAAGTACCTGAAATGTACCCAACTATGCTTCAGGATATAAGACACTGACGCTATGGCGCCGCGCTACAATGGTTTCAACCTCGACAATTGAATTGATGTGATGTTTGTTGTGATGATTGTTGCATAACTTGGCGTGACACACTAGCGTGTGTCTAGATATCGCCACACTTTAGTGTGGTGATATCCCATATCGTGGGATAGTGGTTTAGTGTGGCGATATGCGATATATCGCGGCGCGTTTTAGCATTGAGAAAGTTAGGGACCGTACGATAACTTTATTAAACGTTTTCTAAACCGTAAATTATTTCTGCGAAACTTCATTGCAGTGTAAACCAGGGAAAGAATGTCAGTGGTGGACCCGGCAGCATTTAAAAACATTAGGATCCTTAGATGTGTATGTGTGTGTGGGAGGAAAGGGTGGGGGTCAGCTAATCACCAGGTTTAGGGGTTGGGAGCCGAGGGGGCATGCCCGGAAGAGTTGAAGGCTTCTTAAAAAATTAAAACAGGTAGCGATTTGGTGTTTGTATTTTTAGTAACGTTAGGAAATATTTTAAGCATACCAGAGTGTTTTGGGGTGCTCATATGTTATCGTTTTTCAATACTTTAGCAGGCGACACCGTAAAGGATACACTGTGCGACACGAGCGAGACACCACGAGTGACTAAAAGCAGCAATGTTTGGAACGGTTTAAGGTGAAAATCTGAATTAAAATTTTTAAATGTTGATTGTCAAACTCGTTGGCCCCAGTGACGATCGCTGCCTATCCATCAGAGCGAGTCCATTCCTGGTTTAAACAGTCAAACAGGAGAAATGCATTGAAGACAAAATATTAGAGGGCGTCAGGGGTGAAAGCAAAAACTTCCTTCATTCCTCTTCGTCTGAGGTTGCATGCTGCTTGGCAAGTCTTGTGGGACAGACAAAACGAACGGCCAAGAACTGCGAGCTATAAAAGGCACTGCACAGGTTTGGCACTCATCTCGCCGCCGCAGTCACCGAAAATAGGTGCTGCTGGCCCGTTTACGGATTGGTCACACCATTCTAACACACTGTTTCCTTTTGAGAGTTAATTCCCTCCTAAATGTCATTATTGTTACTGGCCATTTTGGGTCCATCAGGTGCTTGTGGAATGTCCTCAACTTGATGGTGTTCGTCGTCGTTTCCATCTTCCACGAGAGGCTTAGTGCGGCAATTGGGCGATGAGTCTGTCCTCTTGTCCGGGGTTTTTCAATTACTGCAGGAGATACAGATATACGATAAGATCAGATTGTTTAACATCTACGTAATGTGTGGCGCAGTGGTAAACCGGACCACTGCATTACGACTGAGGTTAGCTCTAATGACCTAACTGTCGATGCACCATTAAGCCATACCACACATTGACAGTGGACAATGTGTGGTGCAGTGGCGACCCGGACCACTGCACTGTGACTGAGGTTGGCGCTAATGACCAAGCTGTCAACGCGCCATTAAGCATCAACCCCCACCCCCTCAATTCTGCCCCCCACCCCCTCAATTCTGCCCCCTCCCCCGCTTCCAACCCCCTGCCCTACAGGACCTCATTTTTTTATAACTCTTTCTTCCTGCTTTTGCTTTCTTTTTATCCATGGTATTTCGTTCCACCTCCTCGTATGATTTAGGCCCATTTGTGAGACTCACTCTTGGTTGAGGAGTTGCCGGGGGGGGGGGGGGGAGAGGGGGCGGAGAGTTCGTGGGGTTTCATTTCAAATGCCCCACATGCATTCGATGCTTTTTTTGTTGAGCTAGGTTCGTATATCAATAAAAATGGTCATAGGCACCCAGTTTCGGGGAGTTTGACTCTCAAATATAGAAATTAATTATGCATCATAAGCTCAATATTAGTTCTAATTACTCGGGGAAATAAATTGGAAATTCTTGTGCAACACTGAAGGACTTGACACGTAAATGAAAACGTCTTTCAATGAATAGTGGCATGAAGGCCATTCATATAAAAATTCGATGAATACACCAGTATGATTCTTCACAACTCTTTAGCCAATTACTTAAGTTTGAGGAAAAGATATCAGTCATAAGTATCTTGAATTTATAACTCTGGTTGAAGTATTCTTCAAAATTAAAAATTATTTCTTTTAAATGAGCAAGTTACTGAAATGTTGATTATTATTACCCTTCGTGGCTCTGTTTTCTACTCAACAGTAATTTACTTTCATAGATTAATTTATCAAACTCCGTGCTCTTTCCCAGATTAATACCACGTAGTGCGGAGACTAAATAAAATATACAAAAATTGCTTACTGCGCAATTTTCAAGTATATTTCATTTGACGTTTGAAGTCTTAGTGACACTTAGTCGGCGGAATTAACTTGGGGAAAGAGATTGGCGTTTGATATCACGACTTCAAACGACCGACAAGCTTGGCAGGACTCCTTAACAAAGTTTTATTGTAGGAAGCTGTCACATATTATTGGTCCAAATTTAAAAGTTCCATTTTTTTTCTTAACAATTACTATAGATTAAAAGCCGAAAGTCCAGTTTTACGGGTTTTTTTTTTTTTTTTTTACTTAAGTAGATTTTAGTTAGTAGGCTTACACGAGTCTTAGTCTTGGTCGATATGTTCACCAAATTCGCATTAGTTTATAATGGGAAAAGCAAAAATTCTTCATTCGTGCCTGTTGTTGCTTAACTTTCGTGTTCGTTGTTGTAAGCAAAATATGTTGTTAGGGCTGTCGTCAGGCAGATGACCGGGTGCGGTTAACGCTCGCTAAAACCCTTTGACCCCTTTCGTTGTTCAATGCCAGTTTGAGTTAAAGCTCCCTGAAAACAAACATCAACTACAACAAAATGCTGAATTCTGCAGGTAAAATAGAATTAAGATTGATTGGTAACTGTGCATTTATGCTTTCCTTAACCCCAAAAACAGCAAAAGAAACTTTCCATGGTTAAACTACAGCTATCTGCAAAAGTTCAGCTTTATGCACCGCATGGAAGAATTATGGTGTCAAGGTCTCCCGTGCAACCAAAGTTTCTCCCTCTTCTGTCGCACTGTTATTTTTACTCACATGCCAGAAAACAGTCAAGCTGCCTCAAGACACAAGTTAGAGTGGTCGACATGCTCATTTATATTTTATTTGGATAGGACGGACGTTAAAATGTTACCGTTGAATCTTGGCGGGTGACACACAAATATTCAATAATTTCACGAGAATTCTTTCGTGCACTGCATAAAGTTGAAATTTTGGCAGGTAGTTATAGTTTAACCGTTGAACTTGCCTTTTGCTGATTTGGGGGGCGTAAATTCAAAGTTGTTTATTTTAAAGACAGTTTACAGCATTTTTTTGTTGTTATTGTTTTTTTGTTTTGGGAGCTCGAACCCGAACTGCATTTAGAGTTTCGTTGTTGTTGTTTGTTTTTAGGGACAATTTTAATAATGCAACAATGAACAACAGGTTCAGGTTCGGGTTGATTTTATTTGAGTTCGAAAGGCCCTCACATGTCTTGCTTGCAACAGTGAACACGAAGACGTGAGTAAGCAGCCCGATACAACTGCACTACAACAACAGCACGGAAAAAGAATTGTTGCTTGATTTATTTATTAATTAATTTATTTATTTATTCATTTATTTACAGAGCGTAACGGCCTAGTACACCATTAGATCTTTTAAAACCTAGCCCACTTAAAAACTACCTAAAGTTACAACCCGCAACACAGCAACCTTGACAAACCAGAACACTCAAGAGGGGCCGGCCGGGGAACAAGAGAACACGAGAAACCCTGGGACCCTTGGTAAATTGCTGCGTCACCCTACAAAAACGTATGGTCCTGCGTAGGGGACCACCACCATACGAGGAGTGCGGCGAAAAACCAAGGGCCTTATGCATCGGGTCAACCCCAGCATCAACCACGAAATGGCGCTGAGCCGTCTATCGTGGGCACTCAAAAAGAAAATGAAGCACCGTCTCTTCACCAACACCGCAGATGCAGAGTGTTGAGCGGGACCACCCTAGCCGAAACATATGTGCCCTGAGTTGAATATGCCCAGTATGGAGCCTGGAATGGCGAGCGAGGCCATTGAGAGGGTTTGGACAGGCAGTAGTGGAATGTAGCGCAAAAAGACTGCGACCCAACTCGCTCGCAGACTACGCTGCTGCCCATTCCCCCCCCCCCCCCCAACAATCCCCGCAACCACCGGCAGCAAGTCCCTAGGCCCAAGGGCAAGCTGAACCTTGACTGAGCCATCAACGGAACCCTGCCTGGCGAGACTGTCTGCCAACTCGTTACCGAAACCCACACAATGGAGACAGCCTTGCCACACTGGTACTGCGAGAACAGCTTCCACCCTATCTCAAACACGACAGGATGGGAACATTGCAGAGATTGGAAACAGTGACGCAAGAATCCAAGACCAACCAATGAGTCAGTCAAGACACAGTATTCCGGTACCTGCAAGTAAGAACCAATGTCGAGGGTCACGGAAATGGCAACGAGCTCCCCAACGAAAGCCGAAGGTAGAGGGTTGAGGGAGAAACGGTACTCCAGGTGCCAACTTGGAACACACACTCCAACCCCTCCCCTCCCTTGGTCCGCAAAGAACGACGTGTCTCAAAACACTAGCACCTCAGACCACCCAGCCCTAACACCCTCATCCTGCAGAGAAGCCAACGCGGCAAGGCACCAAAGCCACGGGGCCGTCGGGTGTATGAAAATCAGGGGAAAGCCATTTATACCCTTATGCATGAGCAGAGACACCCCCTGGCCTGGGGCACCCAGCAATTCATGGGCCCTTCTGGACAGGGACATGTAATCCACCAAGATAGGCCCTAAGGGATCTGACGTGCTCCTCCCAATTGCCCGCAGGCAAACTCTGGCCAGCAATTCCTTTGCCCGGAAGGCAACTGGGACTTCACCAGCTTCTACATGCAACGCTAGCATAGGGGTGGATGGGAGGCAGCCTGTGACAACCCACAGGCCCTGATTCAGGCAACCTGCAATGCCCTAATAGCCTGTTCAGAACTAGCCAGATCAGGGATATAGTAGTCAGCGCAGGAATGCACATACACCTTATAAAAGGATGCAACCGTGCCACGCTTAGTAACAGATGCACCGCAGCACATGGGTTCGAGCCGTGATATTCTGCCTCACCGCAGCCACATCATGAGTCCACAACGGCTGCGGGTCCAGCGAAAACCCAAGGTACCGGACCTTTGGCTTAGCCACCACTCGTGACTCATTCACCGCAACTGAGCCTCCCAGGCTCACCCTCGCTGGAAAATCATCAGCTCGGTCTTCACACTAGCTAACTGAAGGCCCCTAGCTGCCAGAGCGCAAGAACCTTTAGAGATGGCAGCCTCGAGAGAAGCCAGAACAACAGGGAGGTCCTTTCCCGCAAGGCACACAGCCACATCATCTGCGTAGGAAACCGCGTTGACCAAAGAGGTCATCTGAATAAGGACAGCATTAATTGAAACTGCAAACAATGCTGGACTACTACCTTGGGGGAGGCCATAGTCAGTGGAACACACATCGGACCAGGCACCCCCAGCCCTGGTAGCAAAACACCACCTGCCGAGCAGAGCCAGAACCGCAGCTGCAAGCTTTTTGCCTACTCCCAATATCTGCAGGAAGTACCTTACCCACCTAAGAAGACGGCAACTGCAAAGCAGTCATTAACCCATGCCTCCCATTTGCCAAACTCCAGGTACAGCACAGCATCCTGCGCTCCCCGGTCTTTACAGAAACCGAACTGTACGTCGAACAACCCACCCGAATCCCTCGATCTGCCACACAAGCCTATTTACCAGTATCCTTTCATAGACTTTACGCACATATGAGAGGAGTGCAATCGGCCAGTAACTCGAGACGGCAGACCGGGCTTTAACCTTACCAAGCACAGGAGTAAGGACCGAGAAGAGCCAAGAATCTGGCAATGCGGCCCCGTCAAACCGCGTCTGGAAGAAATCCAGCAGAGACTCCTGTCCAACCCGATCAAGGCCCTGGAGATCTTCGTAGGTGATCTCATCGATGCCCATGTCACTCCCTGACCGACAGGAGGCCTACGCCGCAGTAAGCTCCTGCAAAGCCAGCGGCTGACCAGCCGCATCAGCCTCATCCCACACAAAATCCTTTTCTGGGGATGGGGGGCCCCATAAACCTCTGCAAAATTTGTGTTGAATGCTCTGCCATACTGGGGCCCATAAGAACCTCGTTGGACTGACCAAACACCCAAACAACAGTAGACCTAACGTCACGAGGGCGGACAAGGGCGTACACAGCGACAGCGGCATGCCTTGGGACACCTGACCACAAAGTATAGCCCCAAACGCTAATCTTTCTTTACGGAGAAGAAAGCGACTCTCTTGGGCAATCCCTACATACTCAAACCATTGCTGGTCAGTTTGACAATGACGGAAGCGTTGCCAAGGACGTCGCCGATCCCGGACAGCGACCACACAAACCTGGGTCCACCAAACCTCAGTACAAGCCCGCCTAGCAAGCTTGCCTCGGTTGCACCTACGACCACCTGCCCACGAATCCATCTCTCAAGCCATGGAGTGAAATTGCCCGAACTAATAGCCGGTCGAGACTGTGGCTCAACACTGTCAGAGTAGCCGCGGCCCCCCCCCCCCTCCAATCGTTCCAGGTCATCGCCACCGGAAAATCGTCGCTGCCCCGCTAATCCGATGAGACCTCAAACGAAAACCGAGCAGCCAGCTCATTCGAACACAAGAACATGTCCAATATAGACTCCTGAATCCGACCCCTATACCTCCTTACAAACGTTGGTGTACCGTTTTGTATCACTGAGAGGCCGAAGCCATCTAGGGAGTCAGCAACAATCGCATTCCCCCGAGCATCGCAACGGTCACTGCCCCAGTGTCAATGGTTCGTGTTGAAGTCCGCCCCCCCCCCCCCCCGGGGGGAAGCGACCCCCCCCCCCAATCCCACTCCCGGCAAGCCACCCTCCCAGTAATATGAACAACACCAATGTTCAACCACCCAGCACCCCACCACACTCGTAAAATGCAAGCGTCAACATCCCTGCACACTGGAAAGGAGAGGGTGCAAAAAGGGATCCAGTCTCTAATGAGCATTCTCGCCCCTAAGCCACCAGGACCAGCTATACACAGAGAACCACAACAGACTAGGGTCACACCCAACCGGTAGCCTGGTTTCAAGCAAACCTAATATTTTAACCTTAGTTAGTTCCCAAACTGCCTAACTCCTCTCTCTTGCTCACGTTCCAAGTACCGATGGTGAATAAAACAAGAAATCAATCCACACCACAAGTCACGATGGAGACACCTGCACCACCAGCATCTCATTTTCCCCGTCCTGGGACACACCACTGTTCCTCCACTTACACCCAACTCCTCGTTTAACACAGCAACATCTTCTGACCACAAATGTACACTGTCACACATACTCCCACTTCCGTCACTACTCTCAACTTCTTCTTTGCTGTAACCACACCCGTCAACTGCCACACCCGGCCACTGGGATGCTACATCACTGGCACTTCCATTGCCACATCCAGTTGCGACACTACTGGATTTTGGAACGCTGGCTGAATCGTTCTCCGGAAAACCAACCGCGCCAGGACTGACTCCACCTAAAACGACGCCACCCAAGTTATCACCACTAGCATTGGCACTACCTGAGTTACATAACCAGAGCCGACACCACTGGAATCGACAACACCAGCATCAGCACTGGGAAAAGCAATAATGGGGATGTGCCGTGTGGTGGTGTAAGAGTTGTGGATACAGTAATTTGTTCCACATCAAGACACACGCTAGTAAGCAATTTTCAGATATTTTTTATTTAACCTTCGAACTATTACTCGGTGAGATTAGCTTGGCGAAAGAGCTTGGCGTTTGATATCACGACTTCCCACGGCCGAAAAGCTTGGCGGGAATCCTTAACAAGTTTTGTTTTGGGGTAGATTACTACTAACTACTAACGGTAACGCTTTTTTTATCACGAAAATAAATTCTTCCATGCGGTGAATAAAGCTGGTTCTTAGGTCATTTTTACAGGTATTGCACTGGAGAAGTGCCCTTTTCATATGGACCTTTCTAATTGGTCAAATGGTTCAGGGGTTAAGGAGCTCCAAACGCTCAAATTGATTGTTTTACATTGTTTTAAACATTATTATTATGCAACAATGCCAAACTGAACATTAAATAAATCCGTGCGTTTGCAAGGAGATACTTCAGTACTAACAAGAATTTCATAAAGAAATACATAAAACAGCTCATACAAAAAATAGCAACATTATTATTTTCATAGACGAAAGACAAAGCTCTCTTGGGTCGTTCTGGTAGGCGGGTTGTTATTGCCAGTTTCGTGTGATTTTGTTGTTATTGTCAGTTAGGTTAGGTTAGGTAAGTTTGGGGTTTTACATTTCATACTGGGGCAGTTAATTGGTTAGGTTATGTTAATGATGATTTAACGAGTTTCCGCAATTTGGGATCAATTTGTAGTCCCTTCCGTGAAAATTAAAGGTAGGTTTGTTTCTCTTTTTTCGAATTTCGGGCATGTGCGTAAAGGGAACATGGGAAGAAAACGGGCTCCCGTCCGATTTTTTTTTATGTACTATGAATTACCTGCTGAGTAATGTTTTCCTCTTCCAAACGCACAGTTTGGACGTGGTGAAGGTCCAAAGTTAGCACCGTGCCAGAAAGCATGAAACTGGGCGAAAGTCCGGCAAATAAAACGCCAAACCCCAACCAGTTCATTACCTCAAGTGAAAGCCAAAGCCGGTTCCTAACCTAACCGACAATAATAACAAAACCACACTAAACTGATTATAACAACCCACCTATCTGAACTGTTTACAGGATAAAAATATCAGCTGAGAACATGGGACGAAAATGGCCTCTCGTCAGCGCAAAGAGTGCGGCTTTCAGTAATTTCGACGGCCTAACGAAGCCTTTGCCCCAAAAATGTTATGCGAAAATGTTGTTCAGTTGATCATTTTACGTCATTCTAGAACAACGAGAGATCAATCGGTGAGGGGCCCTTATTCTTCCCATAAGCCTCGTAAAGTAAACTTGTTCCCTCTATTGTTTATTTTACTATCGAAAGTGATCGTGGAATGAATTTATAATTCTGCCTTTATTCCGTTATAGCTACACACCTAAATGCACTATCCCGTTGTCTCACACGTTCGTCGAATTGATTATACTACAACAAACTGTTACACTAAATAATCGATTATACAATAATTACCTGATTAACAGAAGCCACATAACTACACGAATTGCCAATACGCATAGAATCCTAAGTTGCCTTCCCGGTGAACCGTAAAGTAGCCGCCATTTTTTTAGTGGTTTGCCAATAGCCCAACAACAGATAGAATTCCGTTTTCCGTGCTTGTTGTCAAAACCTGAAATCAGCTGGGCCATTTCCGGTTCAACTTTTTTTTTTCATACAGAAACATAATTGGCAAAAATTTTTAGTCAAAGACCTACAACCCTTCATATGCAAACGATTTAGCCACAAACTGTTCAATAACAACGCCTACAATTTGCTAGCACGTCTTCTAATCGAAATCATGAATAAGTTACTTCCGGCCATACTGTAAAGGTGGTAGGTATGACCCGTTCAAATAAACGACTGGAGTGGGACGTAACGTCATTTAACAATAGCTCACGACGCAGGCCCCTTTTTCTCCCCGACTGTATATCAATAACTGCTTTATGCATTACATGCATAAGCAGTTAATAAAAAATCATTATTATTTGAAAAAAGGGGACTGTGTCCTCAAATCTAACGAAAGACAAAAAAAAAAAAAAAAA
>JAHWFP010206796.1:0-24524 GCA_023313725.1 Lithobius niger | reverse complement strand
CCCCCACCAACCAGGGTTGCCACATGCGTTTGTTCCTTTTGCGTTTTATTCGGAATCCAAATACCGTAAAAGCCTTCATTTTAGCTATTTTGCTTTATGGCCAAATAAATGTTTTGTTTTTTTCCTTTTGAAATCTAATTATGGGCTTTTATTGTTTCCCCCATCACCCCCCACCAACCAGGGCTGTCACATGCTTTTGTTACCTTTTGCGTTCATATTTGAAAAGCAAATAAAAGCTTTCTTTCCTGATGTCAGGAATAACTTTCATGATTTCTTTTCTGAGGTCATGGATAAGGGTTATAGTGACGGGGAATGGTTGTTGGACTTCCACATCGACATCGACGTGTAGCGTTTTTTTTTAAACACCCTGTAGCTACAAAATAAAAAAAAATAACCAATTTGAAAGACACTTGTATCACAACTTGCAGATTTGCCTGATTTTCAAAAAAATTATTCTTCACAACACAGTGGGGGTTTAAAGGGGAGTAGTAGGATTTTTTTTCCACCGCAAGCTACAACAAAGCCTATGCATAGAGGGTTTCAGGGTCAGAATTTCAACCAGCTGGGTGCATTTGGGCAGTATATCAGCCAGCAAAACGCGTCGGGCATTATTTTCAGCCAGCACGGTGCGCCAGAGCCGAATTTCAACCAACAGGGAGCTGACCAGCACCATTAGCCAGCGGAAGAGATTTCTGAACGCAACTTCGACAGGGGACCAGCACGAAGAAGGGCTGAAGACACAGGTATGTCTCCACAGGTCTTTAATGACGTCGTAGAAGATTTTTGTAAAGACTTCCCCCAGCAGGGCGCACAAGAGATGCTCCGCCAGCGGTCAAAGGGGTCACCCAAGCGACGAACAGGGGTATCAAGATGTAGATGACACCGCCACTCTTTCCACCTTCTTCACAAGGTTGACCACAGCCATGGCCTCCTTCAACCTCAAGCCTTCACCGCTGGATGATGACACCAACGTTTCGCAGTGGCTAGATGAGATGTCTCTCTTTATGACGGGAAAAGACCTCACTCCTATCAATCTTCACACTCTCCTTGCTAGCTGTCTCAGGGGGAAATACAGGAATTGGTGGTAAGCAGTACCACGCAAGCCACGGACGTGGGAAGAGACAAAGAAAGCGCTGAGGCTCTCATTCAAGAAACCGCTTACGGATGAAGACAAAATTGCTCTGATCTCAAACATACATCAGCAGCATTTGGAACCTCCTGAAGAGTTTGTTCACAAGATTCTTTGCCACATCAACAAGCTCGATGTAAAAATAGCAGAATGAAAGCAGGTGAACCTGCTCATAGCACATATGTCGGGATCAATCAAGCACAACCTGGCCATGTACGACTCCCCAGCTGCGCTTCTGCTGAAGATTAAAAGCCTACCGAACTTCATGAGATTCCCGGAGGGAAACGGAAACCAAGCCAGGAACAGGAAAGAAGGCAACAGAGGAACAGCTCAACTTGGAGCACCGGCCTCACCAACGACACCTTCACAATCTTCAGGACCAAATGCAGCCGCATCACCTCCCCAACCGACCACGGCTACATCCACGCAAGTTCAAGGTCAACCGACAACGGGCAGTCAGGCGTCCACTTCGCTGTCTAACCAATCCTCAACGACTGGCGGCGGCAACAGGAAATCAAGCAGAGCAGCTGGACCCCAGCCTAGGCACAGTGGCATTGAATGTTACAGATGCAAAGAAATTGGACGCATCTCCACTTTCTGCACCAAACCCAGGCCTCCTCAAGACCCATCAGGAGAAGCGCAAATGTTTATCGGGCCTCCACAGTCAATGCTTTTTATCCACACTATTGCCTACAGCAACGGTTTTTTCAGCGGTCTAGACTCCGGTTGTGGGGCTGCGCTATCAGATCACCTTGGCTGTACTACCTGCTGCCAGGAGCAGATGAGTTAATGGAACCTTACGATGGGCTTCCGCCCACACTTGCTGACGGATCGATTGCACCCGCACCAAGGGCCCAGATCAACATACTGATCATCACGCAAGGAAGACATTCTCTTCTCGGTGCATGACAACCTGGCTATGGACTGCATTCTTGGCAGATCTTTCCACATAAGGTCAAGACTCCACATCGACTACCCCAACAAGATGGGGAACTTCGAAGGAGACTTCCGGCACACCTTCCCACTCACAGGGCACGCCGCTGATCTGGCCACACCCGCCACCAACCCCATGTGGTTCATTCACAACAAGGCTGGTGACATGAAACTGAACCAAATGACCCCAGAGCAGTATGAATGCCTAGAAGGAATCCTGGAAGACTACAAGGACGTTTTCCCGGGAAAACCAGGGAGGATCAAGGACTTCGAGTACCACATCACCTTCCACTCGGAACCCAACCCAGTGGCACAAAGAGCTTACAGGGCAGCGCCTGACATCAAACGGGAGCTGGGAAAGATGATTGATGAGCTCGAAGCAAGCAGCTCCATCGAGAAAACCACAAGCCAGTGGGGCTCTTCTTTCTTCTTGAAGAAGAAAAAGAACGGCGGGGGCTTTCGACCCGGTCTAGACTACTGCGAACTTAACAAGCAAATCAGAGTCGACAAATACCCCATGCCCCGCACCGATGCAGTCTTTCACTTCCTGGCAGGTGCGAAATATATGTCACTCTTAGACGGAGAGCAGAGCTTTCACCAAATCCCTCTTGACAAGGAAAGCCAGGACTGCACAACCTTCATCACCCACAAAGGGGTTTTACAAATGGTGCGTTCTTCCATTCGGACTGAAGACTGCCAGCCAGGCGTTCCAGAGAGTAATGACAGGGGTCCTAGAGAACCTCATTGGCACCGTCTATCAACTGTACATTGATGACATCATCGTCGCAACGAGAACCTGGGAAGAACACTGTTGGACTCAAAGGAAAATCTTTGAAAGGCTCAGGAAGGCAGGCTTCACTCTCAAGAGGAAGAAATGCCACTTCGTAGTACCAGAAATCAAGATCCTCGGACTCCGGGTGAAGTCAGAAGGTGTTCAACTCTCCAGAGACCACGTCACCGCCATCAGGGAGTACCCCTTCCCAACCACCAGACGAAAGGTACAACAGTTTCTTGGGCTCTGCAATTTCTACAGGAAGTTTTTGAGGGACTTTGCGGAGACGGCAAAACCACTGTATGAAGCAACCAAGAAGGACCAACCATTTCGTTGGACGAAGGACAGCCAGGTGGCGTTTGACAATCTCAAGTCCAAGCTCCTCACCGCAGGGATCTTGTCTCTCCCTGACTTCACACAGCCATTTTGGATCGAGTCCGACGCGTCTATAGAAGGTCTCGGGGCAGTGCTTACCCAATGAATCGACAGAGAAGTTAAGACCATAGAGTTTTTCAGCAGAGGTCTAAAGGTCAGAGAGAAGAGTACCACTCTTTCGAATTGGAAGCTCTAGCAGCAGTGGAAGCTATCGAAAACTGGGAGACTTACGTGGGGAACACCAAGTTTCTACTCATTACCGATAATGAGGCTCTAGGACAGCTCGCTGGGCCATCCGCCTACAGACGTTTGACTTCGACGTCATTCACAGACCAGGGAAGCAGAATGTAGTAGCGGATGCTCTGTCCAGGAACCCAGTACAATCCACAGTGATCTCCACAGAGTTGCCACATGAAGAGGAGGTCATGGACAAAGTATATCCAGTAGGCTACCCCATGCTATACTTGCGAGAGCAGCAACTTGTCGACATCACGGACAAGCACGAACTCCGCCAAGCCCAAGAAGCAGACCCAGCAATCAGAAAAGTATCAGAGACTCTGCACCGACCGGCAAGAGTATGACAAAAGGCCACCTTCAACCAGGTTACGAAAGTTTTGAAAGCCTACACATGTGATGATGAAGGCATGGTGTACTACAAGGACCGACTCGCTCCAGACAGAGGGGATCCCAAACACTCATGGAGGATTTATGTTCCCACGGCACTGCGGCGGACCTATCTCCATAACTGCCATGTCCATCAGCAGGCGGGTCATCTAGGGGTGACCAAGACCTAGCATCGTCTACGTGCCATCGCTCACTGGCCAGGGATGTTTACGGACCGTAAGAAATACGTTCGAAGTTGCCACAACTGTCAGCTGGCTAAATACTCTCAGAAGAAGAAAGCCGGAGACATGCAACCCGTGATCCCAGACCATCCTTTCCACATGCTAGGGGTAGACTTCATAGGATCACTCCCGGAGACAACTCACCGCCACGTCTACATTCTCACCATGGTAGACTACTTTACTAAGTATTGCTGGCTAATCCCCACCAAGAACGCAATGGCAAAGACGGCAGCAAAAAAACTGCTGAGAGACATCATCCAAAAGGACGGTGGACCCGACATTCTCGTCTCAGACAATGGACCGGCATTCGTGGCGAAGGTCTTCGAGGAACTCCTCACCTTATCTCGGGTGAAGCACCATCGCACAACGACTTATCACCCTCAATCCAACTCCACTGAGAGGGTCAACAGGACACTGAAGGGCTGTCTAAGAGCCTTCATCCATGACAACCACAGCGGCTGGGGGCCACTTCTTCCCACACTTCAATGGGCCATGCGCACCACTCCACATATCAGCACAGGAGAAACTCCGCGCTTTCTCATGCACGGGAGAGACCCAAGACACCCTCTGGCAGTTCTCGGTCTGCCGGACACAGAATCAGGGCTTTCCAGAGAGGACCAGATGGAGAAGCAAAGAGAAGTGCTGGCAAGGGCCACTGACCTCGCTGCTGCGCATCTCGCCGAAGTGGCCAGAACAACCAAGCTCGGCTATGACAAAAACCGGAGAAAAACCACATACAAGCCAGGAGAACTGGTGAAGATTACCAACCATATCCTATCCAACGCTGAGAAGGGCACAACGAAGAAACTTGCTCCTCTCTACGCTGCTCAATTTACAGTCTTGGTGAAAAGAAGTCCCGTCACCTACAGAGTTGTATCGACTGAAGACACTACGGCAGAAAAGACCGTGAATGTCCAGGACATGGAACCCTACTGGGACCTCGGCACCATGGACCACTATGGACCAGCAGCTCAACCAGCAACACGTTTTGTGGAGCCTCACCCACCCAGGATAAACAAACCCGCTGGTGACTCCTCTGACAGCAGTTCTGACGAGGAAGAGGGAGAGCAAGACGCGTCATCCAGTTCATCTGACGACGACGATAATTCTGACCCTGAATAGCACCCTGACAACGACGACCCTTCCTACGAAAACTCCCAGGAGGACCCGCCAATCATGCCTCATCCTGACAACGGTAATGACCGGCGAGCAGGGAGAGAAACGAGGACTGTAAAACCACCATGCGATCTCCACGACTACATATGGCTGATGGCCCTCGACGACGAGGACTGGCAGAACTGGACTGAGAACTAAATTGAACTTTGCGTGTGCTGCGGCGCAGGACTGTATGGTCTGCTACAATGAATGTTACCGCTCTTCAATTTTCGTGTCAGTGGATCTTCGGCGGCCCCTTTTTGACTTGGACGTTTGCGCCTGGCATTCAATAAGTGATTTTGAGGCGTAACCTTGGACTGGGCTCCTTTCTGTGAATTCTCTCCACTGGCAGCTTTCGGTGCAACACTTAGGAATGGGTATGCAAGAAGAGACTAGTTGATACGATTTGTGCACTCCACGTGAACTGTGTGCGCCGACTAAGCATGGCTGCAGGAAAATTAGTGATCTCAGTGCACAGTGTGGAACTTTCCGTGCACTTAATCAAGAAGGACTGTCTAAGGACACTTTCAAGAACAATCTCGTCACGGGATACTCTTTTTTGTATTCAGAAGGTTCTTGATTTGTATTCAGAAGATTCTAGATTTGTATTCCGTACTCCGTAGCTCGAACTACATTTGTATCTCCCCTTTACGGGGTTTCTCTCTTGTCCGAAGAAATGGGCACCTTATCTGAGGGGGGGGGAACCTGTCAGGGTCACACCTCCTTTTGCCTGCCCTGACAGCGTCTCACACCTCTTGCCAGCCTGCAGCACTCCTAACGAGCAACACAGGAGAGAGAAGACTCGGCATCACGAGAGAGCCTCGTTGAGTCGTGACGGCTCTCCTCCCTCAAAGGTTTGCATTATATGCATTCGAAACTTAAGATTGAGTTTGTCTACTCAATTTATGCTCAGAGGGGCTCGCTATCCGGGCACTTGTTTCGACCCCTCTGGCAAGTAGGACAACTGTCTTGCATCAAGAATTGGATTTCGGCTCCAGAACATCATAGTCTCTATTTTTTCTTATTTACTAATTTTTTTTTATTTGAAGAACTTATAAAACAGCCAACTTACAAAAAGGAAATAACGTTGCGCGTTTTTTATGAGCCACTCTATTGTGTTTGAATTATTTCTTATGTTAACTAAGGACGGAGCTGCCCCGGCGGACGGGAAGGTCCTCAGAAACCAAGCTAGGGGGAATAATTTTTTGGCATAAATAAGTTCGGCAAATTTATGTTAACAATGAAACTGAACAATTTGAAGAAATTCTTTTATTCTTAATTCTTATAAGAAATTTGTCGAGTTCTTAGTTAAAGAAACGAAATGAGTGGTTCACAATGTTGGCTCCTTTGTGTTTCTTCGCTTGTTCTCTTTGTTGAGATCAGAATAGCTTGTAAAACAGCTAATACGATTACAGCCAGGATCATACGAGTATTGTAGTTAATATAACTAAGGCTGGCTAGACAGAAAATTCCCAAGCATCAATTGAGGACCATTGCAATCAGGTTAACCCTATTTATAGAGTAAGTTAGGCCATGAGCTGTCAAGTATCTACCCAAACGAAAGGTGAAAGGAATTTGGCAATTTAGGTGGCTGTATTACTTGTTATATTGGATATGGGTGAAAATTGTTCTGTTAATTGCTCAGTAAGTTGCTCGGTGGATTTGATGGGTGGTGAAATTTGGATGGGAGCTAAAAATTGATTGGCAACTTGTTACCTGGCAACTAAGCGTTTAAATGTTCGTACTGTAAACGGTAGGGAATTTGCGTGCCCAGTTCACTTTGTTCTTAAGATCTGCATGTTTCTTTGTAGTAGCCTAGTCAAAGTAGTTAGGTTATTACATTGAAAATTTCTGAATGGCGCGGATTTCATTCTGTAAGTCTACTCAGCTCGCGGTACTCCAATGCTTTTACAAAGTTGTCTTACAGGAAGTGTGGTGCGAAGCAGAGCAAAGATGCTTCTCGTCTTGTCTTGCCTAGTATCTGTCCATGTGTCTGTTTGTCTGTATCCACGATAACTATAGAACGAATTATCAGTTTAATTCCAAATTTTCACCATGCTTCTCTGAAACTAAAAAAAAAAACAAGGAAGATTTTTATTTGTCATCAGTTAAAAGAGAATTTTTATATATTTTTTATAGTCTAGTTAGTGTTTCTACTGCTTAAAATTCCTACTTTTAAAATTTTCAAGTACTACAACATGTGTGTCTAACAGGACGGAAAGATAAATGGGCTCAATAAATAGCTACAGTTGAAAACTATTTTCGTTGTTTTTTGGACTGCGTAAATGAGAATTCAACCGTCAATCTTTGATGCCCTGAGCCTACAATTAAAAGAAGTAACACTTGAGGTGACACATAAAACGATACTTAAAAGCACTAATTTTCAAACTAATAATGATAGACAAATTCCACCAATACGCCAAACTATTGAGTCGTAGTGACTCATAAATTGATACAGAATTTTGTTGCAGTCCGAAGATGCGATTTTTTTTAAACATTCAGAGCAGTTTGGTGAAGAGCTAAAGCATGTTCCCTGTTGTGAGGTGATTCTTACAGTTCGGTTAAACATTCCGCCGAGCTCCGGTAAGACTTTATTTTAAGCATTGTTTTCTCCAGATGTAGAAGTCAGCCTTACAAGACATTGCTACTCTATCAATCGCTACCAAATAAAAAATCCCGGATACCTGCAAACCTGTTTGTTGCATGAAGTTCATCTTCGAACCCAGAAATTTCAGTGATTATTGTTCTGAGAAAATTGTCTAAATCAAAACTGTATTAGTTTCAACATAGACAGAGGCAACTATGCAGTTTGTTTACGTTAAGGACGTTTTATGGGTAAAAAGTATTTTAAATAAAGTGTGCGACACACGGGGGGAGGGGGGGGGGGCAATTCATGATAATACATATGTTAAAGACCAAACAGTGGGTAGTTTGTATTTAGCTCTTTCTCATCGGCATTCTCCCATAATGTTAAACGAGACGCGCAAATAGTCTTTGTAACACTCCAGTTTGAGTGCCTAATTGCCTCAAGAAGCTGATCTGGTCGATGACTAAAAACGGAATCATGGATAATTGAGTGTCAGTGTGTGCCAACCACGGAAGTTTGACGCACTCCCAGCCGAATCCATGGTGCCAAAATAAGAGAGGAACAATTTTGCTAGGTAATTCTAATCGGAAATTCCCATGATTTTTACATGCCACAATCGACATGCGCACGAGGCATCACTGGGCCTCTTCTCTTCCCGAATAACCCGTGGTTGGCCTAGGTCATGCTCGAACCTGGCATACGAGACAGTCGTCCTAAGTATCTGGGCACCTTTACCCAAGTGTCACAGGCTTTCAGACTCTTTCAGCAGCAAATGTATCTATTCTGAACAATAGGTCGGCTCCTTGTGGCGTTCGAAGGTTTCCCAGATCGAATCAATGGGTTTGCCCCTTCCTTTACTAGACTTCAATCTTTTTAAAAAAAAAAAAGTTTTGTAGTGTTCCAACTGAGTCACTTAATACACTAGCAGTTGGTATCAGATGATGTAAGGCTCCCAAAATAAATTTTTTTTAAATACGTGAATATAACAATATTGTTGCCTGGTGAAGCAAACTTACCTGGCAAATAAATGTAGTAAAGATTCTAGCCCTGTATCAATGTGTTTTAATTCGATGAATATTTATAAGCGATAATAATCAAGCATGCATTGGGTAAGACTCTCGTTTATTCGTTTGTAAAACATCTTGTTTAGTTGTAAATCAATAATACAGTTTCCTTGTGTCTCAAATCGTTCGAAATAATCTCGTCTTTCAATATGTAACAATCGTTTATCCATACTAACTTTATAGCGATGCAACAATACAATAAATGCACGCTCATTTCGCACTAAGTAGCATTTCTCGATACCACATTCATTGTTTAAACAACAATACAATGTTCATTTACTTTTGGACGGGACTGTACTAATTTTGATTTGATTTTTCTTTATTGAGCCTAAGAAGCCTGTATGCTATTCGCACTAATTTTTAATCGTTTGCTAATAATTACAATGAGATCAAAAATCTAAAAGACTAATGCAGTAAAAATTTAAATTATTTAAGCCAATGGATTCTCGAAGAAACACTATAAGATACTAGCCTAAAAAATAATAAAGTGTGATTTTAAAATACGAAAATCTTCCCAGTTTGTGACGACACAATTTTTGTGTTCATGCTGTTTCGTCTACTATGTCCAAGGCCAACTGAGATAGTAAGTAGCTGTGTACCTCGCTGCGAAACTAACTAACGAAGCTACTAACTCAGTTGGCCTTGTATTACTATACGCAAAGTCTCACAAAACCGTGCGATGGTAACATCGCGTATGGAGATCTGTACGTGGCTGTCATTAGGCAGGCGGTATGTATCTGTAAAGCAATGCATTAATTGAGGTTGCAATAATGTTTTATTGGCTAAAACGCATTAGTTCCTGGATTGCTTGGACAAGATGTTCTTGTCAGTTGAATAGAGGAAATGTCCCTGCTATTTAGTAAGGACCAGAGTATTTGTGTGAGCGACTACCACTGGCTACTTCAGCAGTTATGGGACTACTCTGGATAATATATTGGTCCATACCATGAGTATTGGATTAACAGTTACAATCCCTGAATCCCTGGATTTGCCCCATCCTATAATTATTTCTACTCTAAAGCTTCAAGAAGTAAAACTGAATAGTTTCATGTACACACAACGAACAAACCATAGCAGGAGGAAAAATAACATACCGCAAGACAGAGCTCTCCCTCTGAATCTCTATTTGCCCCCATTTCTTTTATTTAACAAAAATGTGCCCTTAAGTCTAGGCGAGGAAAGTGCAATACGCCTTTCAACTCAGTTTGTGTTAAGTTCTGACAAGCTGCGTTGAGAAACTACGCATGAATGACAGCTTTATAAAGGTTTAATAGAATTCAATAACTAGAACATTTGAAAAGAATTTCAACCAGTGACGTGTTTCCAATAAAAGCTGCCTGGTGTTTTGTTTGTGAAGATAGTGATATCCCCCCATGAAAAGAAGTATTCGATCGGGTCATGATGACAGGTGCGACGAAACAGCCAAATCCATAGAAACCAATAAAGGTAGTTCAGGTTTTTTTTCTTTTAACACTTTAATCAGTGAGAGACTGGTATTAAACCAATTGGTGTCTGAATCGTATGACTGGCTGTACTGCTCTCATCACAGAAGCCCTTTTTGAGAATTATGCCAAGAAAGGCCATGCTTCGAGTTGGTACAAGTAAGTACAAAAGCCATGAAGACTGGTTCAAATTAAGCATCAGTGGGCTTCGTATCAGTTAAACAATGGCCATCGGAATTAATGAATGAATATTCTTTTTATTGGGGCTAAGATCCGTTGTCATGCGCCCACTCTATATCGCCAACGATCTTGTAAGAAAGCCGAGAAATATCGAGTGGCAACAACAGACGCTATTTTCCACCATTGTTGATAAAGAGCGTTGTCGAACACACTTGTACAGTCCCGGCAGAGAGTAAATGAACATTGTATCGTCAGTTAAACTAAGACTATGCCATAGCGAAATGCTGCTTCGTAAGAAATGAGTGTACTTTTTGTTGCGCTGCTGAAAACGTAGTATTGATAAACGATTGTTACTGACTGTTAGATACATGAAAACTATAGCTAATGAGCTGCAAACTAACGAATGAATAGAGACTTTTCAATTCCGCAACACACGACTGACATTTTTATTACCGTAATCCGCAGAAGTTTGTTCACCAAGCAACGTATTGGAGTCCGCAAGCTTGCATATTTTCCCTGAGGGAAATTGATCTTGCCTTGTTTCTGAGGCGATTTTAGCCTGCTTGACCATTAATTTTTCGGGTCTTCGTGTAGTGTTTTTCTCTGTTCTCTGCCCCCCCCCCCCCTTTTGTTTTTATGTAGTGATTGCTGGATTTTCCCATTTACTTTTATTTAGTTATTCTGGACAGGCCCCTAAACAGTCTCTTCCTGATCCTTTTCCATCTTTTGGAAATTAAAGTTTTTATTTATTTATTATTGTCACATTCACATAATTTTTTATTTTATTTTATTTCTTGCACTTGAATCGTATGACGTGAACTGCTAGTGTATGAGCCGGCTCAGCTGTGAACATTACTAGACTTTTTTTTTAAGTAGAAAGAAGTGTCAGCAAAGAAAGGGGGCAAACCCAGGCATTCAGTCTAAAAAATCTACGTTGCCCCATAGGGAGCCGAGTCCATGGTAGATCTCGTCGCTTAAGAAGCCCGATAGTCTCTCACACTTGTCTCTTGGCCCTCTTAGGCCCTTTTACACCTCCGCACCAACAAATGTTAGCAAAAAAAGGACATTTTTTCAAAAGGGAAGTTGGCATAATGGGCAGCGCAGTATCCTCCCCCCCCCCCACCCCCCCCACCCGAGTGCGGCCTTGGAGCGTGTCTCGCTTAATATTATAAGTGAATACTAGTCTGGGTTCAGACGATGTCTCACCAGAACACTATCCAGACGAGTCGAGGCGAGGCGAACGCTGATTCCCCTCTGAACAGCGTCTGAACCCAGACTAAGGGAATACTAGTAAGAAAGGGCAGAATACGAACTGCCCCCTGTATGGCTGTTGACGCATTTTGTCGTAAATCCTCCATCTCCACCCCCGGTTTGTCAAACACTTCATCTAAAATGCTTTTTTATCCTCAAAAAGAACTTCATGTTTACAAACAACATAGCTACCTTTTCTCTCTGTGTCTCGTGTATTCGTTTGTTTGAAATTTATATATTTTTTTTTTTTTTTAGATTGCAGCAGTGGTGATCAATGGTTTAAATTTGTTTGCTAGCTATCGCCACTTAATAATATTGTTCTGAACAGAAATACACACTGAGCGAGTTCCTGCCTTAAAATATCCTATGCAGTTTAACAAAGAAATGAAAAAAATATCCCTTGAATTGGCGCCAATCATTAACTACCAGACAGGGCCGTAGCGCTGGGGGGGGGGGGGGCAAGCTGCCCCCTCCCCAACTTTTGCCAAGTCGGCAAAAGTTGGCAAAACTAAATCACGTGTGGGTCAGAAAAATTACACTACCAAAGTTAACCTTTCTTGCAAATTTTCTCTACAGATTTTTGTTTACAATTTATAAAATGGAACTAAATATTTCCGACAATCCGACTATTATTTAGCATATTAACCGACTGTCCGACTAACTTACGGCTAAGGCCGCACGGCCAGGTTGCTGCGGCCAATGAAAATGATTAGTGCGTGGTTTTACATAACCGGTAAGCATTCTCATTGGCTGCAGCGACCTGGCCGCGCGGCCAAGTCGCTCAGTACGCGGGCGGCTTAAAGGTGGGGTGACCTTATCTGAAAAAGCATGGTTTGATCTAGCATGATCCCTTCATTCAACTCTCCCTTTGTATTTCAGTTTCCTTTAGATGACCTTGACTGCATAATATTAAGGCAGACAGAGAAGTCGGGTTCGGGAATTCGCTGCTTTTCATTAAATTATTTCCTCCGGCTGAAAGAGGAAATAATTCTGGAAAATCCAGCCCTCATCTCCAGATCAGCCTGTTGCGAACTCACTGTCAGCAACCCGACAGCTGCAGTCAGTAAGTCACTTCGTTCTCATTTACAAGATTATAGCAGAGATGTGTGTTAGCTATAGTATCTCTGATCATAGTCACATTTCATTTACAAGATGGCGGTGCCCATCAACAAAAAATTTGCTCCGGGAAGTGGCTGATTTTGGCGTTAATCCGATGTAGCAAATCTACTTTTTGGTGTGCATTTCAGTTATGAACAGCCCGTGATGCAGTACAGCACACAGTTTTGACTCCAAATCAGTGAATTGTTGTGTTTTGATGACATCTTTCGTCCGGCGTATGGAGGCGTGAATTTTTCTGTGCGTTTCGTCTTTTTTTTAAATCTGTGCGTTCGTTTTGCCACGTTGGGCCACGGTTTGGCACACTACACATTGTTATTCCACGTATATTCGGGGTCATACGTTGTGTTTTCTTTGGGTACTGAGCTCACCTACGATTTCTGACTACTCACAGCGTGTGGACTGTGGAGAAAGACCGTGCTCATGTGAAGAGTGTGGAAAGATTTTTCTCTGTATTTGTTGACTGCACGAATATTTTTGTTTTCTTAACCTTTTTACTGATATACAACTTTTTATCCTTACTGGGGCAACATGGTGTTCATCGTTTTTAGGCCAAATTTTAAATTATTTTGAAGTCATTTTCGTCTGGAGTATGCATGCGTAAATTTTTCTGCGAGTTCTGTTACTACATATCTCTGGGTTCGTTTGGCCACTTTTATCACGCTACACGTCGTTTGTATTTTTGGTTGCTGATTTCACGTGATTTTTTAGACTACTCTCAACGTGTGATTTGTGGAGAGAAACCATGCCCACGTGAAGTGTGCGGAAATCCGACGTGTGAAACCATGGAAACTGGGCCAACAAACTTCACATCAAATTCAAACCTGCGTGTCTCCTTCTTGAAACGGGGTGTGAATGAGCGTAGGAGGACCCAATTCTTCGATGCATCCTCTCATTCTTTACCGAAGTTTTCACTAAACCAGTTGTGCTCTCTTGAACCCCAGTTTAGCCACTCGAACCACTCAAAGCTCACAGCAAACACCCCACCTGAGGACTTACATTTACTTACTAGGCTCCAAAACATCCTCACCAAATTTGAAATCTCTCTGGGGGAAAAGGATATCGACTTACGTGAAATTGACACGAAACTTATGTCAATCGAACATACATTACTAAAATTCCCGGCCAAGACCAACGAGACCCCCAACATGTCTAAACAAGACTTCGACCGGTGGTCTGCCAATCTCGGCTGCGAACTACAAGAGTACCATCTAAATCTCCAAATCGTAATCTCGGAATAACTTAAACGGGACTTTGAAGACATTTTGAAGAAATTAGATGATTTACCGGCTGCCAAAACCCAACCTAAAAATAACACTAGTAACCGAACCACTTGTCACTCCTTTACACCAAATGTCACCACAAAGTCTTTTAAGTGCTCATCTATCCTACCAATTCAAGAGGGGGGAGAAATTGAACTGTGTTCCACACACTTGTCTCAAAACCGTATAGTTCCGATTGCTGATTCGACTGACCAAATTCGTGCTAAGCTTACGAACTTAACTCCAACCGGGCTTACACATCCTACCACCAAATGTTACAACCCGCAGGAAGTGTAAATTGAAGAAACAAACGCCTGCTTCTGGAGAACCGACCCATAACCTTGTACCTCCCGGTACGTCAAACCAGACCGCACATCCATCCATGACTTTTTCCTTCCCCACTGTGTTATTTATTTATTTACACGACCATCAAAATGAGTAGGGGCAATCTTGGTACTAGTAGAAACTCAAGAATTTGTCTTAAGTTGGATTGCATTGCATGTAGTTTTGACAACGATTACCGTAACAAGCATGAAAAGCGTTGTCATGGCGGCAGAAGGGTCCAAGTCGGACAAACTGGTGCTCCCTCAAAACCCTTCGAGTTAGCTGGGGCAGAAAAAAACTGAGGTAAGTCTAACATTTCTTCAACCTTAAACGGTTGGATACAAGTTATAATTTGTCCTAACTATAACCGACTCGGCTATTTAACAGCCAACCGAGCATTTAAGTATTGGATAAAAAAAAAATACAATTTTACAGCTAGCTACCCTAGAATATAAAAACTTTTGACCATAAAAAAATGCATAAAACATTTGCCGATCACTTTAGCTAAAAAAAAAATGTTTTAACGCTTTAAGATTGTTTGTTGAATACTGCAAGAGAAAGGTTTCCACAGTTTTCTCGCTCACATACGGATAACTATCTAAAACGATAGGCCTGGTTAAAATACCGAATTTATAATCTTAGCTGTACATTGCTGCTAAAAGCAACTTTCACGGAATGCCTACTTACAGGTTTATTAATTGGTTTCGTTCTTTTTTACTTTGGTTTCGTTTTCTTTCATTTTGGTTTCGTTATCTTTTAAATTACATTCGTCTCTTTGAACTTTGGTTTCATTTCTTTTCATTTTGCTTTCGTTTCTTTTTAGTCCGCTTTAGTTGACAGAGAATTTTACAAATCTTAAATTCGAAGCAAATTGAACGGATAATAATAAACGTAATTTATTGTAAATTACGATTAGTTTTATCCGTTCGATTTGCTTCGACTTTAAGATTTGTAAAACCATCTATCAACTAAAGCAAACTGAAAAGAACGAATGTAAAATGAAAGGAAACGAAACCAAATTTAAAAAAAAATTAATCTTGAGTTATATCGTGATATTCGAACACAGTAAAATTTCTTCTCCGCATGCTGTTAAGTTGAAAATAGTAGGAATAATAATTATAAAGGTTGGAATGAAAAAAAGACTGATTGGTGGTAGACAATACAGAAACGAAACTAGGTCCTATTTTTAATTAAATCACTAGCTTTTCATGCTTAAAATAATAGCAGTAGGTCATAATATACAGGTGTCCAGCGGTCTTTTAAAGTCATCGTTAGTGCTAATCCCCCCCCCCCCACACACACTCACCCAAGTGCCAAAATAGATGAAATTGTGCACAAATAGATGAAAAAAAGTAATTCACTAAAAGAACTAGCCGAGACACAAGCACCGTATTTACCGTAGTAGGTAACTTCTTGAATGAAATGAACGTGCGATCGTGTTACCTTTTATTGATACAGGTACCTGCAAGGTGCTCCCTGCCTTGCAAAAATCAGTCCCTCTCTTTAGTGTAATATTCCTTCAATCCCACTTCACATTTGTGTGTACCTTTCTACGCAAACTGGTTGATGATTTTCCACAGGAATGTATTTTCCTTTAAAGCAATGTTACAGCCCAGCACAGGATCGCCTGCATTTTTCCTATGACCTTCCATGAGGCTTCACTAGGGCCGAAAATAAAGGATAGTGTATGTGTGTGTTGGGTGGGTGAGGGAGGAGGGGTGGTACCCCTGTTCAAAAGTATATGTGCCGTAGCAAAAATAAAAAAAAAAGTTCATTTGATTTTGTGGTAAATCGATCCCCTCTCAAGCCAACTTTCTGTATCTGCCCTTAGTCAGGGCATGGGAAATATTTTTTTTTTTAACGGCTCATTTATTTTCTTTCATTTTTGTAGAGCCTAGGAATGTCTGAAACGTATTGTTTAAAGCCAGGAAAGGTCTTAAAATATCTAAAAATCCGTCAGCTTCTGGGCCACTGGGAGCTCACAGCACTCCCCCAGATCCCCTAGCTGGGATGGATGAGTCGGCAAATTTTGCCTCTCTGCCCCCCCCCCCCCCCAACAAAATGCCCTTCACTACGCCCCTGCTACCAGATAACCGCATGACCACTTTTCAGGCCAGTTCACTTTTGCGCATATCTTTCTGGTTTTTTTTTAAATATAATACCCACAAAACCCAAATGTTCTTGCTTTCCATCAACAATTGAACATGGGATGGGATATCTTTAAATTGCAATTAGATTCAAATTAAACTCGACGGGGATCTAATGGAAATACACCTTCTAATGGAATTTTACTCAGTACTGTTGCTCTTACAGCTGTTAACAATGAATCTTATTGTTTATGTGTTTAGTAATTTTCAGCGCCAACCTACGATATTAATATGCATATATGACAGCAAGCACTGAAACGTTACTGGCGTGAAAGCAAGCCAAGTAGTGCACAAGAAATACAATCCAATCAGAGAGTTTGGGGATTAATGCACCCCATTATTAATAGACTCTTTCATCGATAACGGGGTTCATCAATCCTCGAAACATCGCAATTTAATTGTATTTCTTGCGACCAACTTGGCTAATTTTTCATGTCAATAGTAATTCTGCAAATGTAATGCCATGTAACAATTCCCAGAGGGATGGTGGACTACTCGTGAAAATTCTGCCAGAATATACTGGAATGCATTATCGCTTGTCGTAAGATTAACAAGGCGAATGTGCCAATGCTTCGAGCCTGACATCAGCCACCCCTAGTATTTTCAGGAAGTGAAGGGCCCAGTGATGCCTCGTGCTCTTGTCTGTTGTAGCATGAAAGGATCCTAGAAATTTCCGATCGGAATTGCCTAGCAAAATTATCCCTCTCACCTTCTAGAGCAATGACGTTAGCTGGGAGTGCATCACACTTCAAATGTATGTTTCAAGCCACCCGTAAATTATGTTCGTTTCGAGAAATAGTTACATGTTGGTACACCCAAATCTAACTGTTATCTTCCAGGTAGACGAGCTAAATGTCCTCCCGATTCGCCAAGGACCACGGCGGAGGTCACGCGCGACTTCACAAGGACCACAACACTCATCGGTGTACAGCATATTCTGCGCACACGCAGCCCTTTCTGGATAATTGCTTACGCTGTATGTGTTGTCATGAGCATTCTTCAGTCCTGGAACATGACTTTGGAATTTTTTGAGTGAGTATTTGGGCTGCTTATGACAACAATGTCGCCTGGACGGACAATTTGGTGCTATTATTTTTCCTTGAGATTTTTCGGTCATGCCACACAACCATTATACTGAAAAGGTCGAAACGTTGGTATGGAGGCTATCAAAATTGTACGGCTTCCAAAAATATTTGAACGTCCAGAACTTGACAACAAAAATGTTCCTGAGGTACAGCAAAGAGAACCTAATGACCCGAAGTTAAGGGCCAAAGAGTCCTTAGGTCAAAAATTTGATGACAAATATTATTAGCAAGGTGTCTAAATAAAGGAAAAAAAATTAATTCAAGCATGCTGTTGCTTTGAAATGTTGAAGCTCTTATCCAATAATACTTTTAGTAGATTTGGAAAAAATTTAGTACTTTTCACCTTGGAGAAATTTCCTCCATCTCCTCCCCTGACCCCTGAACCATCAACAAAGGTCTAAAAGTTAATTTATTCTCTCCCTCGCCCCCCCCCCCCCTTCTCCCTCCACCTCCACTATGTTGAATGTGGTATTCATTCTTTTGGCAGTCCTTATGTATTTTTCGGAAATAAAAATAGCACGAAATAAGTTGTGGTCAAAAACTGCTAACACCTGCTTTACGTTAGTTAGCACGCTTGACAAACTGGAACGATTTTGAAGCTGAGCTCACGGTCCACAATTAACACGTCCTGTTGTGTGAGTAGTGGACAGTAACTAAAACGTAAAAATATTAGTTTGGTTTCTTTCATCATTGTGGCACCTGATGGTTCTAACATTGTTCCAGAACAAAGTGATTGCACCTTAAGAGCTAGTAATTGCCAGGTTTTCTTCGGGAGTTTCGTATGTATAGAATTAGAAAACAAAACCAAATTCGTTTCATGTGTAACCAAAACTGGTGTAAAAACGCCGCCAAATTTCCAAAAAGGATCGGCCTTTGAAGGTATTGATATCATTCAACCAGGGAAAGGCCGCTAAGGTTAATCCTATTAGCCAAGTTAATCGCACTGACTAATAATTAGAAAGTTAAATGAAAACTAGAAAATTGTTACTCACGGTATCTTCAAGTTTTCATTTAACGTCCCAAGTATTATTCGGTGTGATTAAATTTGGCTAATAGGATTGAATGATATCTCTACTTTCAAAGGCCGATCCTTTTTGGAAACTAGGCGGCTTTTTACACCAGTTTTAGTTTTGGGCTGATATCACAACTTTCATAGGACTGTGAATGTACAAAAAGTTCCACCGTCTTATATATGATCTGTACCTTTTTTTCTGGAAAAGTTTTATATCTATAAATTTTCGCTCACTTTGCTTACTCAATCAGCGCTTGCGCTTTAGTTGTTTTGTTTATCCCTGCATCTTCCCCTTACTTTCTCAAGATTTCGGCAGCATTAGGATTTATTCTCGACATCATAAGATATGCTTTTAGTTGCTTGCAGTTGATAGACACATGTAACTTAGGACTGTGAGCATACAAAAAGTCTGTTCCGCTCTACAGTACCTTTTTTTTTTTAGTAATTTTATATCTATAAATAATTAGCCATTACATCAGCAAAATTTAGAATTTTTTTCGTTTGCTTTCTTCGTTCACATTTAGTCATGCAGAAACCCCCGAAGGTTACTGTTGCTAAAACAGCAGAACGCGAAGCATTTTATTCTTGGGTTATTAACAAAAACCCCGAAGCATTTTTTGGGGGGTTATTAACAAAAAAAACCATTAGCTCGTGTATGCTCGTATTGTTGCGTAACCATCATCTAACGTGCATCCGTTTATTCTTACGCAATCCACGGCAACGTTAATGTTTGCTTATTTTGTCCTTCGTTACAGTTCAGTTTTTAGTTCGTCCAGGCTTTTACAATAAATCTAAGGGCCAGTCTTGATTGTTCAAGCCATTGTTGCTTAAAATCTTTGGTTGCAACTTGGAAAAGAAACGAAATTTAAATTCGCCCGTGGCAAATTTCAAAACCCTCCCACGCATTTGTCCTGACCCCTACAACCCCCAAACCAACAAAAGGACCATCCCCAGATGGTCGCACATACTAATAGTTCGAAAGTTAAATGAAAACTAGAAGATTGCTGCTACTCATTTAACGTCCAAAGTATTATTCGGTGCGATTAACTTGGCTAATAGGATTAACCTTGGCGGCCTTTCCTTGGTGGAACGATATCACTACCTTCAAAGGCCGATCTTTTTGGAAACTTGGCGGGTTTTTCTACCAGTTTTGGTTTTGGGTGGATATCACAACTTTCATAGGACTGTGAAGGTACAAAAGGTTACACCATCTTATCTATATCTGTACCTTTTTTCTGGAGGAATTTTATATCTATGAATTTTCACATTGATAATTTTCGAATTTACCATTGCCAATTAGCCGTTTGATTAGCCAAATTGACATGGCTTAGTTTTTGTACGAGCATTCGTCACATGCTTACGTTTCTTCAGTCCCATTTTTGAAGACACTCGCTAATAATCACTGAAACCGTTCGCTTCGCTCACTCAATCAGCGCATGCCTTTTAGTTGTTTTGTTTATCCTTGTACCTTGCCCTTACTTTTTCAATATTTCGGCAGCATTAGAATTTATTCACGACATGACAAGCTACGCTTTTAGTTGCTTGCAGTTGATAGGCACATGTAACTTAGGACTGTGAACATACAAAAAGCCAGTGCACCATCTTATATTTCGCTCTACCTTTCTTTTTGGAGACATTTCATATCTTTAAATAATTAGCCATTACATCAGCAAAATTGAGAATTTTTTCGTTTGCTTTCTTCGTTCACATTTAGTCATGCAGAAACCCCTGTTGCTAAAACAGCAGAACGCCAAGCATTTTATTTTTGGGTTATTAGCAAAAACAACGCTTGATCATGGATGCTTGTATTATTGCGTAACCATCATCTAAGGTACATCCCTTTATTCTTACGCAATCCACGGCAACGTTAATGTTTCTTTATTTTGTCCTTCGTTACAGTTCAGCTTTTAGTTCGTTCAGACTTTTACAATCATCTAAGTACCAGTCTTGATTGTTCAAGCCGTTGCTGCTTGATATCTTTGGTTGCAACTTGGAAAAGAAATGAAATTTAAATCCCCTTGTAGCGAATATCAAAACCCTCCCACGCATTTGTTCTGACCCCTACAACCACCAAGCCAACAGAAGGACCATGCTCAGATCACCATGCATCCGTGTGCAAAAGTTCAGCTACGTAGGACGTCTCAATTTTGCGCTAGGCATGAGCAAAAAGTCTATGGGATTTAACATGGGAAAAATCTTATTACCTAGCTAGCTAGTACGTTATTGACGCATCTTTTTCTCTATGATTGGTGGTCGCTCATCCTTTAAATTTTAGAATTTTATTCTTAATCTCTGACCCTTCCCCTTACATTTTCCACAATTTGAAACATTTCCGTCGCATTGGGATTTATCTTCAACATGCCAAAATATGCTTTCAATTGCTTACAGTTAACAGACACTTGTCTGATAGTGAGCCGCCTTTTTATCATTAACAATCAATTTTTTTAACAATCGGAAGTCTACAATGGGATGATCTACTGTTACTTGGCGGCGACACACTAGCGTGTGTCTAGATAAAAACAACGTTATTGACGCATCTTTCTCTCTATGAATGGTGGACACTCAGCCTTTAACTTTTAATTTTTCTTTATCCCTGCTCCTTTCCCTTACATATACCACCATTTGAATGATTTCTGTCGCATTGGGATTAATCCTCAACATGCCGAAATATACTTTTAGTTGCTGACAGTTAACCGACACATATGTCTGTTAGTGAGGCCGTAATTCAATTTCAATTTATTCAACCGAGCCTTGACCCTTGGCCGCCTTTTTATCATTAACAATCAATTTTTTAACAATCGGTTTTCTACAGTGGGATGATCGATTGATACTTGGCGGCGACACACTAGCATGTATCTAGACAATGTGGATATTCGAGTAAAAAGTAACAATCGAACTGGATTCCGAGGCATTTTTCTATGCAACTCATCTTTGGGTGACCAAGTGAAATGAGAAATTCATCGCCCAACAACGTAACAATAGAGACGAGCATTGTGTTGACAATCAACTAGCACGACATGCAAGCTACCAGCAACAACGCTACTTGGACATCCAGCCAACAACGGCCGAAAATTTCGAATAGTGAATGCCAAGACGTGGCCCACTAGCTGGCCGACCAATGATCGTTGGGCGTCTATTATCAGTTCTACCCCTACGACATCTAACTTGAGACCACATTGGTAGTACAGGTTCTGAACAATATGATGTCGCGAGAATTACTACGAAGAAGAAACTGAACCCACCCACCCCATTCCCAAGGGAGCAAGAAAAAGCTGTATTGGGCGTCATACTAACATAGGGTGATACTAACGATTCTGGACCCGAACCAGGCATCGCTTATAGAGTTTTGTTTTAGTGATTTTTAAGGATTTTTGTTTTGTTTAGATGATATCTAACATCCTGTTCTCTCCGCTTTACCAGTTTCTTTTCACTAGTTTACTAATATTCGACTTTTTTTATGGGAGTGAAGTGTACGTTGTTAGTAATGTAGTTAATAAGGAAAAATACTTTTTGTCGAATAAACCTGACCCGGCCATACGTTCTTGTTGTTTTCAACGAATCGATCCATTATGACATGTTTTGATTGTTTGTTTAGACAAGACACCGTACAAATTGTTAAAACAACCAGCAAAAAGCAGTTACCTTTTCCGTCGGTTACTGTGTGCAGCAATATTGTTCTGCCAGAAGGATTCAATTATTCGTTGATACCTGGATACGAAATATTAAAAGGAAATGGCTGTGAAGATCTTGCACGCAAGGTAAGACACGTATTATAAAGGGATTACAATAAAAACTTCACTTATTCCCTTATGAGGAATCATACCATATTAAGACAAAATTAAGACTTGCCTAGCAAAATTGTCCCTCTCGCATTCTGGCTCCATGGCTTCGTCTGGGAGCGCAGCAGGCCTTCAAAGTCACAATTAAGGCTCTGACCCTGAAAGCTTATGACACGAACCAGTGTTATTGTGAGTTTCTCAGCAGAATGAAACCCACTGGATTGAAAAAACTCGGTATTTGGACGTTAGTAATTTAAAAAAAGGGTTTCGAAGATCGGTTTTTCTACAACTAATCTATGAGTGAACCACGTACTAAGTTTAGAGGGAGATGCCGCTTGGACAGCGTAAAAGTTAAACAGCAAAACTTGACAAAGCCTGAAAAAAGAAAACAAACAAAAACCCACACGGGTTGGTTTAAAAAGAAATGAGTTTTCACAACCCTGACGGGAACAGAGACCCGCTCGGTGAATTGTTGACTACAAATATCCATCAACCTTTAACAGATTTTAGAAAGTCTTGGTACTCATGTAAAGAGTCTAAGTCAATGTTGGTGTATATTCGTCACAACAGCCGACAGGCAACTGTGAACAATCTCAAAATAGATCTACATTGAATCGTTTCGATGGCCAACCTCTTCCTGAAATACTGTAGTCAGACTTAGCTTTCGTAGGAATAATACGAAATAATAATAAGTTAAAAAGTGGTGGCTTAGTTATGCGTCTTAGGAAGTCAGGGTTCTAAAATGGGAACCATGGCCACGGCCAAAGAACTTGAAGGCTTTAAAAGAAACTAAAAGAAACGTAAATAAAATTCCCTCCTCAGAAGAGATGCTCCTGATCCATTTTTGCTTCGTTATTCTAAAGAGCTTAATATCGTATCGTATCAAAATAAACGTACTTCTGCCGTATAATTTTGCGACATTTCTACATGTTTCATTTACCCACTTGTTTTTAACTTTGCTGTTGTTGACAATACAGGTTGCAATAAAAGCCAACAACCGCATGAAAATCATAGCCTATCTCAGAACTTTAACAGAAGAAGAACGTATTCAACTTGGAATCCCTTATCATCACTTCCTAATTGATTGTCAATTCGGTCGAAATCATTGCAAGTTTAGGTAAGGTGGTGGATTTTTTATTTTATGATATGATCATTAAAACTACAAATTCTTTTCTCATTTATGGGTAACGGGTCGGTAAGTTTACACCACCAAACTGAATTAAAGGCACAACCTTTATCCTAACCTATACTCACACTACAAATTCTAATATAAATAAAATTCTATCATGCGCACCACACTATTTACAAATAAATAAATAAATAACTGGAAAGGAGCGAGGCCGAAAGCCAAGCTAAGTTCCGCTATGATCACACTCCAATGTAATCTTAGACCGCGCATCACGCGAAACTCATAAGGACTATCCAAACCAAACTTAGCATGCAGCAGGACGGGAGTCTGGACAAGGTTTATAAAAAAAAAATCTGGAATCGGACATCGGGTTGAGGAACTATCAGGGTGACAAAACGGGCCAAAAACCAACAAGAACGAAAGCATAGTTGAATCATGACTTCATAGCTGGCTCGCTGCCTTTGCTTCGCGATGGTAGTGTTAGGTAGTCTGTCTCATGGTAATCAACACTAGCTGGACTAGCTAAATCATACATCGTTTCAGCAAATGCTTGCAGTCTTATAATATCCGTGACAAATACAATAGAGAATTCCTCCTGACAAATAATTTTCCTAGTCGCTCATAATATTTGCTGTTTTTGCTACGAGCTAGCAGTACTAAAACGCCACCATGTTGGAATTTCAGTTGATTTCTAGCTTCTAGAATGGAAAGGCGAGTCGAGGCATAAACGTGCCTTTATCGCGATAACAAAGATATCGCTGCCATGGTAACAACGTCACCTATCTAAGTTATCGTCTGAGTAATGCTTGTAGTCTTAAAATCCAGTAAATTAGAAGTTTTACCCATTAAGACACCTTCAGATTGATACAGCTAAGCGCCTTCACCTAATAAGGCATCATGAGAGCTAAACGAGAAAACAAAACCAAATGAACATCTT